>ML208314.1:35752-59754 GCA_004369065.1 Pluteus cervinus | reverse complement strand
AAATCTGAGCAACAATTGCAAGAATATACCTGATAGGGCGATTCATTGATCCTTTTTGACGGTTCCAGATAATGAGAGCTAGCACAGTTTGTCCGCGATTTCTGCATATTTGGGACAGGAAACAATCATTTGCTCAAGCTTTTGAGAGTTTTAGAGCTAAAATCGAAATTATCGACTTGTGGGTTCAGGCCTTCAGGGGCTCGTGGCCCGTGGGAGAGAATATCTGATGAGAATTTCGCGGATAGTACCAACCTCCACATTCCGAGAGCTTCTTGCTACGAAATCCGACAGTTGCAACTGACCAAAGATGTCCCGAGGTGAAAGACAGAACCACTCTGGCAACCTTTCCCATTCAATGCGCCAAAACTATGAAGAACACGGCGTATCGGAAGTATGCCTTTTGTTCTCGTGTCGCATTTGCGAACATTCATGCTCACTGGCATCATGATACGCGTGGTACTGCCTGGACTTGCCAACGTCCTTGGTAATAGTACTATAAACAAGTGGGAGCGACATACCGTAACCCACATTTCCCTGGAGTACGTCAATGCTTGTTCTCGTGGTTCACAAGGTTTGGAGACGTCTTGAGTGCATGACGGGGAATTTTGATTGAACGTGATCTATATCTAGATGGTGGACGATGGAAAGTGCGAACTTTGGTGGCCTTACGGACCCTCAATCCGACGAGAAGAAAGTTCTACTGTTTGACATGGCATGCGGTTCGTTCTAATCCCCTCTAGCCACACGACACCCTAAAATGACACTGAACAACAAGGCAGGTACTCCCCATTCTGTGAGCTGTTCGACGCTTGTCTAATGACTCCTGATCTACGTACACCAGCGGCGAAGTAACACTAGCTTTTGCTGAATGGTGGAAGCTAGGGAAGCAACGTTACCTCGAGTCTCAGGAGGCCAGCATCAGTCATCAAAGTCCTGACGGCGAACCAACCAAACTGCATATACCACGTCGAAAGGCGCAGATGAACATGCCTCCTCCTCTTGGGTCAGACTTCCCGGAGCCATTGGTAATCGCTGCAGATCCCGTAAGCCCTCTTTCTGCTCTTCGGGGCAAATTTAATTTCGACCTTCAAAGTTCACTTCAACCGCATTTACGGAGCGGACATCGTTCCCATGTTCAACCCAGTCATTTAGTGACATCGCAGAAGGTACTATACCTTCCACAGTGATCAACCTCTCATCCAACAAATCAAACGAAGATGAAGCCCCTACACACATCGAGATGGTCGTATGTTCGTTCGCCCTACACCTCATAGACAACCCCTCCGAATTATTCTCTCTCCTTTGGGAATTGAGCACAAAAGCTCGATGGTTAGTGATATTAGCGCCTCACAAAAAGCCAGAGGTGAGCGGATGCATGGTGTCTATTCTTCTCTAAATGTATAAATTACCAGATCAAGGATGGTTGGGGATGGACAAAGTGGAATGTCGATAGTTGGGAAGCCTGTACAATGTCCGAACACAAGGGGGAACTTCTCTATGAGCGGTAAGGAAGGATATAAAAGCCAAAACGATGGTTAGTGACTGATTCTTCTTCAGAGTCCATTGTCGGGTGTATCGAAGCACTGCTTTATGAACTGAAGTCGTGGTGGTCTTCGCTGATTTGTCGTATGGTGGATTGCATATCTTCATCACCGCCTTATGAATAAACAGCTGACAACGCCAGTGATAAATGCACCCGCTCCCAATGCTGCGAGTTCCCAACTTCTTGAAGAAGACAGAGAACCTCCGCCTGTTGGTGTTGGCGATGTGTCCGACACAACTGGCGTCCTTTTGTCTTCCAGTGCCTCGGAAATTGAGATCAGAGAAGACAAGGCGACCCCCTTCTCCAATTGCGACAAAGCCAGTTTCACTTCTGCTGCAACACCCGCCAACAAAGCTTCCTGTTCTTCCAACTGTCTTCCAAGATCAACCAAACCAGCTTCCAACCTCGTCGCATTATCCATAGCCAATTCATCCACCTTCTTCTCAAACGTTTGAGCCAATCTCCTTCGTTTCCAAGGTTCCACAACTATGATCGCCAGAATGAAAACAACCAAATTGAGGCCTAGGGCAGCTAAAGACCCGTAGGTAGATGCGCTTCTGATTTTGTCCGACCATACTTGTTCTTCGTGATACCTCGCGAGAATGATACGCATAAGTCGACTAAATTCACGTTCGACTTGGGTTTCGGATTGATCTACGGCAGCTTTGGCTTTAGCTTCTTCTTGTTCGTAGAGATGGTCTTGACGAACGAGGGTAGTGAATCGACCAACGTCAGAGTCGTTCCAGTGGGATTTGCGTTGTAGGAGATCGTTGACTTCTCTCTGAGAGTTGGATCGTTGGATTGCAGCTTGATTATGAGCAGTTTTAGCCTCCTTTGCCGCATGACGAGTTTCCTTTATCCGAGCCTCTGTTACAATACAGGGAGCACCATAAGCATACATACACCTTCAACCAACGCAATAAGCCTCACTCACCTTGATCAACAACCTGTTTCTTCAAAGCTTCAATCTCCTCGTATCCAGTAACCTTATTCAAATGAGTACCCAACTGCGAAAATGTCTTTCTCGTGCTTTGAGTGAAATCATCCGCTCGGTGACGAATGGCAATTGCAGCACGTTCAGACCATTCTCGAAATCGGTCTTTGACGACGGCGACTGACAGATCTATTTTGTCAATGGAACTGGTGTCATTGGCTTGAGTGTCGACAGGTGGGTCTGCTGCATTTGCCGTAGATGTAGACGGAGGAGACGGGGTCTCGGGGTTGTGTAGACGGGATTCCGAGGACGTTGTAGAATGAGGATGAGATTTCGGGGGGTGAAGGTGATGCTCGGGATGCGTGTTTGTCTGGTGATCTCCCAGGAGTGAAGATGTCGCCGTCGACGTCGATGCAGCTACATCCCCGGGTTCGGACGGCTGAGATTCTGTATCAATAATTTGAAAGGTTTTCAACGGCGACGCAGATGACGCTGCTGATGCTGAATCCTTCGAGTCCTTCAACTCCGAACCCCCCGATGGCTTTGTCTGTTCGACAGACGTAGGCGGAAGTGGAAATGGACGACCAGCATTCCATGTTCTATGTGTTGTTGAGAACCAGAACAACTGCCGGTGCAATTGAGCGGTGGGTCGTCGCCGTGGTCGTGGCAGCAAAGTTGTTCTCAACATGCGGGCCGGAGTCGCCGTTGCACGGAACTCGACCACCCTCGGTGTCAGAAGCAGAAAAAAGAGAATCGAGCACGTTGTGCACGTCAACCCGAGAATTTGAAGAAACCCCGCTCTATTTTTCCAAATCCAAACCAAACCATAACCACGAAAGAGAGAGGAAAAAGCAAGAGAAGATCTATGTATTCCACGAATCTAACCTACGTGCCATTCATAATCATTCAAATGATTCGTCCTGCAGTGGTCCCTGTACTGTACTGTAGCCTTGTATGTACTATGCAATAACGACCAGACGGAGAAAGGGGAAAGCAATATGGGGAATATATGTATGGAGAATAGCAACTATCTGTAGGGTAACGATAGTTGGAAACGTAGCAGCGATGCAGTGCGAGAGAGAGAAGAGAGAGAAGAGAGAGAGATGTTGCGGTGGTAACGGAATGTCGATGGTCGGATGGAGGAGAAAATGAGTGTGAGTTGGTATGGATGGATGGATGAGTTGGAATGCATGCACGGGGTTAGGAGAGAAACATACTGACTGTAAACTACACTTGCACACACACAATGGTAACAGAGCAAAAAGAGAAAGAAAAAAGGGAAAGGAGTACGAAACCGCTCAACTCCAAACATCGAGCATAAGTCTCGACCGTTCCTTCAACAGCTTGACTTCTGCAACACCCTCTATAGGACCAGATCCACCCTTGGACTCACCGAGAATCCTCGCAAGCACATCCTCAACTTGCTTGCTCATGTTCTTGGCTTCACCGCAGATATAAACGTAGCCCTTGCCATTAAGAATAGCATCGGCGATGTGCTCCCGATCGTCCCACATCAAATCTTGAACGTAGATTTTGCTACCATCGGCCTTGTACTTCTCACGAGAGAGCGCAACATGCATTGTGAACTTGCCACGCAATTCCTCAGTGTATTTTGGCCATTCATCCTTGTAGAGGTAGTCTTCATCAGAGCGACGGCAACCATAGAAGAGAGTGATGCGACCCCAATCAGCAAGAGCATCAGGACCGTTCTTCTCAACCGAGCGACGAGCAAGGGCAACACGTTCTTGAACGAAACCGCGGAAAGGTGCAACACCCTGTTATGCGCTTAAGTTCCCGTACAGCCAAGAGAACATCAAATACTTACAGTACCAGGGCCAACCATGATAACAGGGCTCTTGGGGTTGGTCGGAAGCCTGAAAGTAGAACGTCTAACGTGGACTGGTGCCTTGTAGATAGCTTCCTGCCTGTATGCGCCTCGAGGACCCTCAATCTGGTATGAAGGTATGGTAGGTCCCCCAAGCGCTGCAACAGGGATAACATCCCCATTGGCTGCATGCTTGAGATGCAACAAAAAGTTGGAACCGATACCATAGAGCCATCGTTGATTAACAAGGTCATTAGGAATGGATTCGTACTTCAAGACGACGGCAGTAATATGGATGGCGTTGGAGTAGAGTTTGGGGCTGGAAGAGATGGAATAGTACCGAGGTTGGAGGCGGGGGATGGACGAAACGATGATGTCAAAGGGTATTGACCAACCGGTCGTGTTCTCGGAGGTAGGCTGAGCGGTGATGTCGTTACCACAAGCCAATTGGAGGACTTCGCCGAGTTTCAAGCAACCGTTAGTAATAACGCGGAAATATTCCTCCTTGTTAGTGTTAAGGTTTTTCATGAAAGCTTCGGCCTCAGGGGTGGGAGCAAATCTAGAAAGGTTTCCGAGAATTTGACGACCGGCGACAGCACTGATGTCGATATAATGACGAAGGACAGTGGCGTAAGTTGTGGGGACAGGGAAAGGAACCTTGGCAAGGGCAGGGTCAAGGGATTCAATGCCAATAACATTATCCTTCTTCTCGTATAGGCCGAGTGCGCAGAGGAGACGATCAACTTCGAGGTCAGGATTGGATGGCCAAAGACCGACGTGGTCACCATGCTGGTAAGTAATGCCAGAACCTTCAATGTTGAGTTCGACATGGACGCAATTACGGTCAACGGTGGATTGGAATAGTTCATGGGCATCGGAAATGGGAGCAGGATATGGGTTCTTTGCGTCATGAATACCCTTCGTGCGGGTAAGGGCACGGGCAGATAATTCACCTAAAAACGGAAACGTCAGAATGTGGCGGTGACGTACGAAGAAATGGACGCACCAAGGTAAACTTTTTCGGGAGGATGAGAGTCGAGCTCTGAGACAGCGAAGTCTGCAGAATCGCCTCCTTGACCTTCCTCGACACCCAAAGCAGCGGCGAAGGCATCCCACATGCCATCCTTCCATTCAAGGTAGTCTTCTTCCATGCTCTTGTCATCGTCACCTTCTCCTCGTTCTCCAATTCGGATACCGCCTAATTTTTCAAGCGTTTCATCCACGTTGCGTCCGATAAGGTTGTAGTGCTCGTAGGTCTTGTTACCAAGGCCGAAGACGACATACTTGAGTCCGTCGAGTCTATGGCTACCGTTGCTGAATTCAAAGCTCTCGTCCGCAAGGTTTTGCATGAGCGTGACAGCATTATCGGTAGGTTCACCCTCTCCATAGGTAGCCATGACAAAGATCACAGCACAGTCCTCTGGAAGTTGATCGAGGTTTTCAAAGTCGTATTCCTCGGGGTCGCAAACCAACGATGCAAGGCCGAATTTGGACTTGGCCTCCTTTGCCAAACGAATAGCATATTCCTCTGCTGTGCCCGTCTGTGAACCGTAGAAAATGACGATGCGTTTTTTCTGGGAAAGGATGTGACACGCGTGAGTGAGAAAAAGGGATAGGCCGTTGAGGAACACGCACACTGTCCTTCATCTTGGCGATGAAGTCTCGAGGATTGCCATGACCATTGGTAGGTTTTGGGCCAGTAGGGACTTGAGTGGGCTTCGATGCAGCAAATAGCTGATCACGGAAGAGATAGAGCCCGGCGAGTATGACGCCCAATGCTAGTATTAATACATCTGATGATGATGAGGCCATTGCCGTGGTCAACTCGACGGACGGCAGGACTGAAATAATGGTACGATTGGTGCTGGTCATGAATGGTAGAAAGCAATGAGAAATACCAGGGCGGGAACGGGGGGTCTTGACAAGATTAGGATGGCCGGGGGTGGGGCTTATATGCGGATTAGGGAGGGGTGAAAGGAGAGAGACAAGGAGCAAAAATGAGCGGGCGGCAAGATGATGGGTGCTGCTTGGAAGGCGGACGTGGCCAGTTCTCGCGTGAATCCACTTTTTTGGATTTCCGGGATTCCAAGTTGCCTGATGGATTTTGCCGGATCACAACAGCCGTGGCCATCCCCCGTTCTAGCCCTATTGTATCCATTCATTTCTGCGTCATTCTCCCCGAGTACTCTACAGCCCAACAACACATCCATTAGATCCCCTTCACGTAGTCGCGGCATTCTAGATCCCGTCCGAACACCTCGCAAATCCGTCAATCACAGCCCATCTGGTCCCCCAACTATCATCGCCCCTCTCTGGGCCCAAGCTGTGTGCTTTTGAGGGTGATTAACTGCCGGCAAAAGGTTTACCACCTGTTCGCTATCCCGTCCCAATTCAAATGTGAACCATTTCACTGCCAACTCTGCCCACTGTTTCGTCGCAGATCCACTGGAGTGACATATTCAATTCTTGATTAAACGATTTTATCGGGATGACTTACTCCGAATGGGACGCAGCAACCCAAGCTGCATCTGCTGCCAATTGCCCGCGTTCACTCCAGTATCCTTCCTCGTCCTCAATCTTCCAAAGTCTTTTCACAGTTTCAATGGCCTCTCGTCCGTCGATCTGTTCTTGTCCCCAACCTGAAAATTTCTGATACTCTTCCGCTATAGCAAGCAATCTGTTATCCGACTGTCGCGAACTCTCGTCCTCCAAGGAGCACACTCGGCATGCACATCGGAATCCGTAATGTCTCTCGAGATAGGCTCTGTCAGTCGGTTATCAATAACATTGCACACGAGATTGACAAAATTAAATACCTGCGATCACTCCTCCGCTGTTTTGTATTGGTGTATACCGTGAGCAGTTCCTGAGCAACAAATTCACCACATTACAACCTTCATGATTCACCATATACCAAACTCACCTCTCCCTTCTTCACTGGTTTCAAGGCATGAACATAGAGCGCACCTTCACGCTCACGCCACGAGTATACCGAATTGAATGCACCCGAGCAACCATGGTTCAAACGCGCCATTCTAGGGAATATACCCACTGAATCCCCAGCACTCACGGCATTCGTTTCAAAAATCGCAAGTGCAACCTCATCGGGATGCTCCTCTGGCACCAATTCCCTTGGGAAGTTCACGTAAGACAAATTCCAGAACGCGTCCCGTCCTTCGACTGGAAGTTGGCCTAGTAAACTAGCGACCAGTTCTGTCGGTGATGTCGTAACTGTAACAATTGGAAAAAGGTCATCAGGAGGAAGGAAGTCGTATGATGGAAGAATGGACATGCACTTTGGGGTGGGACCACGAATAAAGGTTTCTCTTTTATCAACAATTCTCCTTGCTATAAGTACACCCAGTCGAAACCCATTCCGGATTATAAGACCCGAGAGAAAAACGCACCTCAATATCCCTCGTCGCAATCAAACCTTTACCTCTCCCAGGAAGGTCCAAAACTTCAAAAGGCTGTCGATACCCCAGTTTCGAATCCACCTCTCCAGGTGTTGGTGTCGACGTCACTTCTTCAATCTTCTTCAGGTATGTTGCCGTCCCCCATATTGCGAACACAACACCATTCACGAGAAATAACAAACCCGTAATTATAAGCGCTCCTCTCAACGGTTTCTATATTTAAACAAAATAAGAAGCACTTCGGTTTAGTTTGAAGCGCGTAGTCCATACGATATAAAGTGGTCTTGTGTCCTCCGCCTCCGCTTTTATCTCCTCGTAGTTCTTCTCTGGACGTTTTCCAGAGTCGTTTTTCGACTTTGATTTTCCCTTTCGCCGCTCGACAGGCATTTTTGGTCCAGAGTCAACCGTCTAGAATGCGTAAAATGTGATTTCGAGCACTGGGACTCGGGGAAGACGGGGTGTGGTTACCACCACCGTCGTTGGAACTAAAACTCGAGACAAGCATCACCGCGGAAAGTTGTAGTCACGTGGTTATACCGAGATCACCGGAGCTTATTAAGCGCTTAGCGATTTCCATCGAGCGCCAAGATAACGCGCGATGCTATCAACGCATCATGCATCGTTTCAACATCAACACCAAATCCTAGGATTCCAGTTAGATCCCGTCTATACTCGATTTCTTCCATTGTAACGGCCGTAACCCACTCCGTGTCTAGATTCAAGCTTCAAGAATGAAACCTTCTAGCGACGTTCATGGCCACAACGTCCGCACTATATAAACTTGCGATGAGATACCGAACACATATCACCCCCGCACCCCATCTCCCCACTCCCGAAAACTCTGGAACTGTCATATACTATCCCTGCCTTGAGTTGCCCCGAAATGATTGCTGAAATTTTGCCCTCCGATCAAAGATATCCTTTGGTTGAACGGGACGCGATCGGGAAGTCTGGTCATCGTCGACTACTCTTCGAGGTGCGGAAGGCTTCCTAGGCAGCGGATGTTACTCCGAAGGTAATCATGCTTATAGCAAGTCGTCTCACCCGTGCGTGTCAAGGCGAAAAGTAATCGGGCCGACGCAACAACCGACGAATGACTGCACAGTTGTGACCGGTGACCCTCGTGAATGTCCGCCCGGAAGGTGTCGAGTTCATCAACCGATCAGGGCGGCAAGGACGCGTCGCCCATGTTCCGATCGACGTTCGCCGTTTGTGTAACCCCAGGTACCTAACATACCGATCATCATGGACGCGTCTTGCGAATGCGAAACAATCTGGTATTTCATCGAAAAGCTATGGAATTACACGGTGGAGGCTCGGATCTGCCGGGGGAAGGTTACAACAAGAGGTTGAATACTGGTAAGTCAAGCCAGGTTGATGACAGGTGACACACGCAAATCATAGAATACATGCACCTCTCGACCCAATTGGGCCAAACTCTTACACGAAGCACAATACATGGGAGAGTGTTGTCAATCCGGGCCAAGAACGCCCGCGGCAAGAATAGCGAATGTCAAGGTGATGAGGACTGTCAATGCTAGGGATATTCCACCGGCGGACAGGCGAGCGACAGGGAATTGACCTTTGGTGAGTGCAGTTTGGATGCTAAAATACCGGACAACTCCTTCACAAGTGATTGAGTATTAGGCAAGATCAGTTGATCCTTCAGTCTCATGATCAAAGAAGTACATACCTATTACCAGAACGGCAAGACCAAATATAACCGTCAGTGCTCCTATAGGACGGACGAACGGATGAATTAGACGCGGCGGTGCACTGTCAAAATCTCGTGACGGAGATGGAGCACTGGCCATTGTGAATAATTGGACAAGGGCTAAACAAAATGGGTACGCGTTGGCAGCGCATCGAGAATGAAACGGTAACGTTAGAGAGGGAATCCACGATGAAAAAGGTATAACTCACCTACACCCGACGAGGCTATTGCTAAACTCGTTCTAAGATAAGCAAGAAACGTCCGTTCCGAGGCAAGGTGGTCGCGTGCCACACTTCCTGAATTCTCCAACGTCATGGAAACGTTTCCAAAACTGAAGGAGGATGACGAGGGTTGGGGTGGTGATGCATGGGCACCATTCCCTCTCGAGTTGGTCGTTGATGGCTTTGGCTGACCGGCGTCGCCATCTGGATCGTTGGATGCTGGTGTATTGGGAGGACGTGTGGGACGAGTATCGAGGCTGCTTTCTGCGCTAGAAGGTTCTCTGCTCCTCGTATAGGATGTTGGGGTATCTCGGATGAGAGGGGTTGTCTCTGTCGCCTCTGAACTGTCCTCCACAACGGCAGATCGAACTCGAATCGCTGGTATCGCGTCAACCACACTCATGACGGGTATATGGCACCTATGTTATGTGGCGTTTCTGAGCGTTGAACTGGCTTTACAGACACGAAAGAACATACCACGATGGTGGCCGAGGATCGTATCGAGGCAGCACCGAAGAGGGACCTTAGCTCCGTGCAGATTTTAAACAACCTCTGCCCACATGCTCGGACCCCGTGTTCCGGGCGTTAGTTGTCATTTTCCAGAAATGGATGCACTCAAATTCGCCATCAGAAATTTCAATTTGGCTTTCCCACACTCAAACCACTTCCTCTTGATGCTCTGAATCGACCAAATGGATATTTCGTTGCCAATTACACGGATCTTTACTTGCTTTCTCTCTCTGGCTTTGAGATGGTAAGATACACCGCCGGGTTGTGCGGTTTCGGGTGCTTTCGGCTGGCTAGCAACGCCAAAAGATGATGCCGTCAGTCTCACTGTCGACCCCGACAGGCAGGGTTTTTTTACCCTACATTTCTCAGGTATCGCCGTTATTCTGACAGTTCTGTGGGATGGTTGAGCTAATTGAGGCCTTTTATCATAGTGTCATTCCTTAGGCAGATTGCGTCTTGGAGAGTTTTGACGTACAGTGTCAAGATATCGATGTGTTATCGAGTCAATCTTTCCAGCACGAGTTCTCCTCGAGGCTTGAGGTTAATTGCCGTGCGACGCGTCCGAGATTTCCAGAGATCCGATTACTTCATGCTCTTCCCACGTTGGAATGCATTTGTGTATTCTTGAAATGAACTGATAGGCTGCCCTGCCCAATGCTGTTGCGACCATCAATAAAGACGATTGGGATCGGTCATGACCAATTTCGTGGTGGTACGTATCCAATCGTAACTTGGCGTCTCCTCGTCCATGTGAGCAACATGATTCGCAATTCAGTTAGGCTTTTTCCAAAAACAATCACGTTTGGAACACAATCATGCGAATCGTGCAAGTCCCTCAAACCATTCCAAAGTTTGCGTCTCGAATGGAACCGAGATTTGCAAAACCTCAGAGCGCCCAAGGAATTGAGGGCTGTTCCGGCCCTCGTTCTGAATGGGTCTTGGGGAACAAATCAATTGAAATCTAGGTAATGGAACCGATTAGCATATTTCTCAGGTGACGAAATTGTACCTGCCGTTCCTAAGCCAATATTTAAAAGGCTGAGGGCAGCAAAAAACGGCCCAGTTGCAACCTTCAACACCGCTGTCAACCTTTGCGATGGGTATAATCGAGGATGTCCTTGGTGAGTGATCGTATTGTCCATATGAAACTTGGATCAGTTTCCTCAAGATGTATCCAGGCACTCTCCTTGTCGGCATCTTCAGTATGTCACTTTTGATCTCTCGCTAGAAAATTGTTCACTGACGCGGTTTTTCCACTCCAAGTCAATACCTACATGTATGGAGTTGTATCTCACCAATATGTCACATATTTCAGCTTGTGTGAGTCCTCTGTTTGCCCTACGGGACGAAGGAGGGTGGCTAACCCTGTCGATAGGTTTCCAGGATAACTGGCGGGTGAAGTAAGAAGTTCCATAGTGCACTCTCAAACTGCTTTCTAACCCTCAAAAACACCCACAGATCGACAGTTTGCGCGGTGTTTTTGTTGGATACAACGCAGAGTATTTCGTACGTTTTTCGCACTCGTTCGTTACCCTTTCACTGACTTGGCGGTATCAGCATAATCTATATGGCTTGGTATTACTGGTATGTCTCGTTGCGGTATGCCTAAGGAAGTTTTTCGAACCCACCAATCCTAGCATCGAGAATTTCTCCAATGAGATCGCCCTTATACGTGAGTTCACCTCCTTCCAAGTTCCTCCCTTCCACCAGGGACTGATTCCGTCGAACCCCAGATTCGCTATGGCCATACCCATTCGCAGCTATCACAACTTGTTTGACAGCTTTCTTGACGCAAAGCTTCATGACTCATCGGTACGTTATCGTCTTCATAGTGCAAGACGAGTACAGCCTCGACCTAAACCTACAGTATATATCGCTTCACGGGCAACACGTTCCTTTGTTTAGTTATTAGTCTCCTTGTAGTCGCTTCACTTGGTGCAGGGCTTGCGACAGGTATCAGTTCATGGATGGTCAAAAGGTACGTCTTTTGGTGCAGCATCCCGTATTCGATTAAGTTTCGTCTCATTGTCAATTATGATTAGTGCTCTTGAGCTACCGCGTGTGAGGCCGACCGTATTGACTTGGCTTTGCATCCAAGTAGCAACAGATTGCATGATCGCCAGTGCGTCTCTTCTCTATCTCTTCTTGCAGCGAAAGTTGACGAATTTGGTCTCGTAGTTGTGCTTATTTTTATCCTCTCGAAGTCTAGAACAGGTTTCTCCAAGTCTGATACTGTCGTAAATCGACTTATCCGCGCTACAATTCAAACTGGTTCGTCGTTCTCTACGCTAACCCATTCCTCGTCGATGGACTCATCGTCTTATAGGCTTCCTCACAAGTATATGCGCAATCCTTGCGTTAGCTTTCTTCGTCACCTCACCACTCAAAAACACATATGCGATAGTAGGAATGCCAATGGGTCGAATATACTCTCTGGTCCGTAACCCCATCCCGCCGTCACCGTCATCTTGGTATAACCATTCCTTGACTGTCACAGACCTTAATGGACACCCTCCTCTCTCGCGAATCGCTCCGAAATATCATAGCCACCGGACCAGGCCATAGCAAACAAGACCGTGAATCGAGCTGGGTCAATAGTGCCACATTATCTGGAACGAGTAACAACATACAAATGCACATTCAGAAAGAAGTATTCGTCGAGTCTGTTGTTGTGGAAGAGGGACCCGGATCGCCTCGAAAGTTTGATTCGAAGTATCATTCGAAGAGTATGATCGGTATCGCTGAGTAGGTTGGGCGGAGCTTTGATTGAGGCGTGCATATAGAGGTTGGAATGACATTACAGTATTCGGAAATATCGTTCACAGTGTTGAATTTAGATGTCGATCGTCGTACTACTACTTACTACGTCTTGTAATCGATTTGAGCTCGGTTTCCATTGTATATTGGATGTTTACAATAATGATACTAGGTTCAATCGATATCAGGCTAGAGATTGTCTGGGGGTATACAATGCAGGAGCAGAGACTCTGTCCACATATCTAAGGGCCATGCACCGCACACCCTTCTCATTTCAACACGGCCGAAAACCGAAGCCGCATATACATCATAGCCCATTTGCCGCTCTGATCTTGACAATCTACACGACAAATATTCTCCACTTCATCCATAATTTCCGCTGCTTCTTCGTCCGACAGGTCTTTCAGGAACGAATTACGAACAAAAAGTTGTTGCCAATCTCCTAGACCCGTGGAAATGGGTGTGATTCTGGGTGTGAGGGATACGTGAACAGGTTCAAATCCTGCTGTGACTAGCAGCTAAAGTGTTGCTGGGTCAGGAATGATACTAAGGAAACTGGTGGGATAGTGAGTTCGTACTTTCACATAGTCCTCCATGGAGGGGAAATACCAAGGATCCAGTGCAATTGGGTCATGTCCTCTCGCTCGAAGGACTTGATATAATGCAGCTCGAACCCCTACAAATCGGACCTTCGTTGGTTCTCTAATCCACTCAACGGCATCCATTCACGTACCGATACAGTTCATAAACCCTCCCATCTCAGCGACCAATCGACCACCAGGTTTGAGCACCGCTTTTGCACTTTGCAGAACCCCTGGAGGGTTTTGCCTACACCAATGCAAAGCAGCATTACTGAACACCGCGTCGAATTTCTCTTCGTGTCCAGGTATGTCTCTTGAAGGATCTAGGGCCTGGATGTCACCTACGTACGCGTGTCGAAGTCCGTTTGCTTTCGCCTTCGCCAACTGAAGAACAACGTGATTGTAAGCCTCGGATTTTATGGAGTCCAGACCAAGGTAATACTCACCAGGCTTTCACTCAAATCCACACCTACCGTTATACCCCCTGGTTTCTGCTCGACAACCCTGTTGATCTGCAAAGTCACTTCTCCACTTCCACATCCGAAATCAATTATCCTCTCCCCTGGTTTCGGAGCAAGCAGTTCAAGCACAGGCGCAGTGAACGCTTGCGAATAGACGAAAGTTGCAGTCCTGTTGTACAACGACGCCGACCACCCAGAGGCATCAGGAGCATCGGGCCCGCTTAGCTTGCGAGCTTTCCTCGAGGGGTTCTCCTCTGTAGTCATGCTGCGTTTGCGAGTTATGGACGGAATTTTGTCTTGTCTTGAAGTAACGGGATGACTCTCGACGTCGTATATATGCTCTTCAATCTCGGCCGACACGATACGCGTCGGATCAGGCCTGTTATCTCTGCAGGTTTGCTTCTTCCACCTCGAGGATTTAGCTTCGGCCGAACGTCTTACGATTGGAAGGACCAGTGGGATCTGAAATCAAAATCCCATCAGCATGGTCCCAGCGGAACCAATTTTGTTGATCATAGAGGGGTTCAAAATCGTCAATAGCTTTATTTGGCAAACATATTCCCGAATCGAGTCCGTACAAGGGTACACATATGTTGAAGTATATCTACTCAGCCGTCAATCTTGCTTATGCGGTCGCTTCTGGCGACGGAGCATTGGCGGCCTTGTGCTCGGCATGGATTCGGCGTGCTTCTTCGTGAATATCGAAGACTTGTTTGGATGTGGTTGTGTAAAAGTCGAAGATCTTCTGTCCGAAAGGAGAAGACAGGGCTTTCGAGTAGTACTGGGCAAAAGTGTTAGGAAGGGTAGTATATGCAACATCAAGGCAGACTCACATCACCAGCCAGCTTGCTAATGCCCTTCTGCTCATCCACAGCCTTGGCTTGCTGGGTGGCAGCAGCGACAGTCTCTTGAACCTTCCCAGAGACAGTCTTGTCTGGGCCTAGAGTACGGGAACCAATGTGAGAGTCAAGGGAGCTAAGGTAATTGATGAAGTTCTTGGAGATCCCCTTTTGCTCTGATAGACGGTGATAAGAATATCGCAATGGAGATAAAATAAAGAAGAGAGCGCACGATCGATTTGAATGGCCCGTTGCAAGATGCCGTCCGACAAGATGTACCCTTTGGCGAGGTACTCAGCAGCAACTGTGGGCTATTAGCAGAGGTATTCATCGATGCAATCAATGGCCACTCACTACCAGCGCGGGGCTTATCGGATTGTTCGATCGGACGTCCCTCTTTCGCGTGTTGATGTTCCTCGTCATGGTGTTCAACGTCGGAGGAAACGCGAAGGTGTGCACCGTCAAGAGCACCGCCGTTCAACTTTGTGATATGTTAAAGGTCTGTATATGAACGATTAGATATGTCATACCATGAGGGCGGTATGTGCGGCGGAAGCCTTCTCAAAGTTGATCGTCGCATGATCGCCATGGAAGTCGATGGACTTGATACTGGTGCCACTGAGCAATGGTAGATTCGCAATGGATGCTGGACTCACTTTCCACAGAAGCTTTGAACAAGGTAAGTGAGTTACTATCGGGCGGCAATGGGGTGAATAAAGGGGGTATATCTGATACTCACCTGAAGAACTCGTCGAGTTTGATCTCCGTTGTAGTTGGGGAGATACCAGAAACCTTTACACAGTGTCAGAGGTGCCTGTGGAGACGAGATGGGGACAAACGTTGACGGGGAATGTTTTGGCCATGATAGTGGATCTGAGGAGGGTTGGAGTGCAAGTGACATCATTGAAATCGTGTGTCTCTGTATTTATGTGCCAATTCCTTCCCAGTTGGGCTATCCCGTGGCGATGCCGCTATCAGCACCAGTGCCTGTCGACATCTCTGCGCTCAGCTGCGCGGACGCACATCGGGGAAATTTGCGAGCAAGAGTAGCCACTTCAGCTAAGGAGAAACATCGAAAGCTGCGGTCACCTGCGCTTGGGATAAATCTGAGTCTGACCCAATAATATTGTGTTCGAAGTTCGCAAATGCATGTGATTCCGAAGCGCTTGCAATACGGAAATAACGCTCGTGTGGCCGAAGACATACAGTACCTTAGCCTCTATGCCAAGAGGTACAGTCGGGCCTGCCGCAGATAGCTACGTGCCGGTGACAGAACATATTCTGAACAGACGAGATTATCAAGATCTTGCGACGGTGTTATGCGGGATTTCTTAGGACTTTCTGGTTTCCACCTCGTCAATATAGTCGTAATGTTGTTGCCCAGAAAGAGGCTCAGGTTCTCTGAAAAGTGCCTGGCGGATAACCAGCACCCGGTGGAACAATGAGCTTGAAATCCAACCGTCAGCGTACATCTCACAACCAGAGGTCCTGCCTTGGCTGGTGGGTCCAGCAGTCCAAGGAAGCCACGTATTCCAGAACTCGAGTGTCACGACGGGTACTTTGGACCTAAGTAGTCCGATTAAATTGGATGGATTAATCTATTCGGGATTATACGGTAACGGTCGTCGCCTCCTTTTTTGACAAGGCATGTAGGTCTTGTTCTATTCAACGAAAGTAAGTAGGTAGAAGATACCACGAGGAATGAACCTTACGGATTCCCCAGACATGGGTCTTCAGGTCAAGAAGTTCTGCTGGAACTTAGCAAGGGCTCAGTGCACAGACGCGAATGGTACTCACCAACATGCAGACCGTCGTAGAGCTTCTTTGATTCACTTCGAACCCTGCTAATGTCGTCCTTCGATGCAGAAGCTTGTGAGAGGGCCTTGAGATCCTGCTCAACTGCCTCTATCCGCCTAACGTGTGCAGATACCTGAGCAAGCCACCGTAAGACTTATGTATACATCCACCGGTTTCAATGGCAGTCCACACCTTTTCCGTGCTCAATTTCAGTTCTTCCACGCTAGCTTGGAGTGCTGCAGATGCCTGTTGGTATTCGTCTAACAAGTGATATGCCGCATATGACGAGGCAAGGGAAAAACCAAGCAAAAAACCAACAATCCTGTAACATGGTAATGAGTGAAATTTAAGCGGTGGTACCCAAACGATCCACACACCCTCCTCGGAAACCACCTATAGGTCTCTTTGGTGTCTGAACCGTTCCCAGGTTGGGTGTGGCTTCCCTCCGGATGGAAGTGGTCGAGATAAAGCGTCGTTGAGACGCTGACGCAACGGTTCGGGCCAGAGACGAGCAACGCAAGGGGGAAGCCATTTGAATGAGGGAACAGAGGAGAAATAAGAATGGCTTTGTGCTCAGCGTCCACCGCGTTGACCAAAAGTCTTCCGGCTCGGTCCGCGGTCACGTGTATCTCAGAACCTCCGTGCGGCGCTTGCTATCTGCGTGGACTCGGAATGGCGCCCAAACGCAAGAACGACGAGAGCAACGAACCGCAGTCTTCAAGAGACAAGAAGAAACAAAAAGTCGTTGCTGCAAGAACGATTGCTGTACAAAAAAATGCGATCCCTGGACCATCAACCATTCCCAATAGTGAGGCTACCTATATTCGCGGTTCCTGCCCATGAAAGCTGATGCAGGAGTTGTGGAGGTATGAAAGGTCTTCCGGGCGCTATTGACGTCGAAAAGTTCGCCGAGGTATGTGACCACCGAACGCGAGACGCGAGTGGGAGTTGAAGTGGTCATGCAGGCGCGTGCATTCGAAATCGACGCGATGCAAGATGCAATTAAGAACGCTAGGTGCGTCCAGAGCGTAGTACAAATAAACTCGGACTTATATGTGTGTTAGTTCGGCGGCAACCCACCGAGCATGGCAGGTTCTTCCGCGTCATCTTCGTAGACGTGCTGCAAGTCATGACGTCAGACGTGTACCCCTTCGCCTTCGGGAGAAAGCTCGGTCTGAGGTATGTATCTCACATGGATTGAACATTGCAACCAAGAACTCAACTCGTGTAGATGGATCCAGTGAAAAAGAAGGCGTTGAATCGTACACTTCATAAACCAGGGAAGGGGAAGAAGAAAACTAGGACTGAAGATCTCTTGAAGAGACAACGTGAGTCCCGGTTCGACACTTTCACTCCTCACTAAGAGGTGGCCAGGGGATAAGTCATGGCTTGAAACCCACCTGTGGCATGCAAAGCGAATGCATATGGAAGAGATGTGGGGTTATCGACTCGTAAGCTTCCGCTGTCCAATTCTTCTGTGAAAGTGTTTAGAGTGCTGGCAGGCTGTTCAACCAACTGAAAAGTCATTTCGTCCGTCTCATCGGGCATCCACTCAGGGGTCCATAATCCACGACGCATCCTATTTTTCTTTTATCGAATTAAAGGGCCCAGGAGAAATACTAAAAAAGGTTCTGTGCCTATGTAGTGACCCACAAGGTGCTGGTCCGGGCTCACCAAGGTGCGCATGCCGTGCCTGAACTGAACTTTATTGCCTGAACTCTTTGGTTAGGTACTATAATGGGGATAGGGCTCTGGAAACGCACATCTATCGACCAGGTGGCTATCCTTTTGGCTATGTTGCCCCTATTATGGTCATCTGGAAGGCGAATCCCATCGTATCGCAGGACACGGAGACACAAAAGAAGTCCAAGACTTCGTCTAATGACAAGGGGAAAGGGAAGGAAAAAGGCACCCCCTCAGCAGACTTGGAGAAAGTGGTGTGGATTCGAATTCACCCGTCCGTTTCCGGGGAGATCAAGACTATTCTGCAATCTACTATATCGGCTGTCCTAGAAAACCACCAAAAAGAGGGCGGGGTTGTAGTGGAGATCCAAATGTCAGAATTACGAGACGAGGTCAACGTCTTCGAAATCTTGGGCCCAAAGTCAAATCAAGTCATGAGGGGTGCCTTGAAGCCTATTCCCCAGGATAGGCGCGAGGATTTCGTGAAGGTGTGGTCCCTTTTAGTATTTGAATCAAGATTTTTACACCACCATTAGTTTTGGTCTGGGTTTGCCAAGTTGCAAACCTCGGGATCACTCCCTCGAGGTGTCATGATTGGATTCACGGTGACAGACCCACGGTTAAGGTGCGTAATTTACCGTTCACCGGACTGGTTTTTAATCTTGTTAAAGCTTTCCTCCTTCGAACGCAAAGATGCCGACCGACGAGAATGGAGAACTCTTACCCCCACCACAGATCACCCCTTCGGTAGATCTCGCGCAATGCGACATTTGGGACGACAGAGTCAGGCTATCCCTGAGCAAACCCCGCTACACCAAAGCCGAGCTGGATGAACGGCGTTCTAAGGTCGGTCTTCTTTGATCATTCTTTGCGACTAGCTCACGTCTGCTTAGAACTTAGTTCCGGGAACACCACTTCAGGTCGAGCGTCAAGACAACCGAGTCCCTGTTTTGCTCATACAAAGTTCTCTCGGCAGTGATAACGCTCCTGGTGAAGCGCTTCACGGGTGGACTATGATCGTCCCAGCCGGATGGTCCATGGCGTTCTGGAGTTCTTTAACTTTCACCGGTACCCGAGTAGGAGGCCAACGCGAGCGACAAACACAAGCATTTGAGGCTGGTACCGCTTACTTCCCCAGAGATTTCCCTTTGACGCCGAGCTACGGCGAGTATGTTCGCAAATCCGAGTTGCAAGAGAGTGACGCTTGGTACAAGAAGCCGCCTGCAAAGCGTGTTAACTACCCGACATTAAAAGTGAGAAGCCCCTGGAGAGCGGATTGGGAAGTCATTCTAGGTATCGAGCAGGTTCCTACGCAAAGTGACGATAGCTACCTCCCTGCTCAACGAGAGGAACCGGCTCCACCAGCTAGTGAGAGTTCCATAAAACCTTGGTTGATCCGTGGTCCAGACCTGCTTAAACTCCTCGGCACGATGTCGAAATACTTCAATCCTGCGCAAAATTTACTGGACCAAATGACTCAACTTCGGGTTAAGTGTGGTCATCAACCCTTCCACCCGAAGACAAATGCAGACGACCTATTGAAAACCTGTTTGGTCCGGGTGCGAGTCAAGCTCTGCGGTAGAGGGTGCCCTCAGACCATGGCTATGATATGTCGTGCATCCGACTCAGAAGTCAAGACATGGGTTCGAGGGATCCAAAATGGAGAAACTAACTACGAAACAACTGAGGAATCGGATAACGAGGGCAACGAGGTGAGATTTTGCGATATGTTCTCTCCTCATTGATCCATTGATGTGCTTAGGAGGCACCGAAGGAGGATCTCGATGCTCAAATCATTGGGTATATCACAACTGGCCAGTTCTCGCTTTCTCGTGGTGAAGGGTTTGCAATAGGCGCAATCGCACTTGATCAGTTTTTGAAGCTGAAAGAGCAGACTGCGAAGTGCGTATTTTCGTTATTATAGTCGCCCTCACTGACAGCCACCTAGGTTGTTCCCGCACAACACAGCTCAACAGTTGCCTATGGTCAAGGTCCGCAACCGCAATAGTAACCATTTTAGGGCGGGTAAACTCCAAATCCTCGCCGATTAGATACCTCCAACGCCTTGTTGGGCGATAAGACAGACGTTACAACAAGATGTTTCGCGATATAGCCCACGTTGGTCAGGAATAATACGTCAATGTATGATACGAAATGCGAAGGTTTAATCAACTGAGATGATAAATAGAGCTTGTGATGAGTGCAGTCCATTAGAACAAGGAGAGAAGTGGATGAATGCAACGTCCGAGAGCCAGGTATCTACAGGAGAAACATCATCAACCTATCTTCCATTTGTCAACAGCGGCTTGTATCAGACGACCCATCTCGACGCGTGCTTGCTTCTTGGCACTATTTGTGATACCTTCTAGCGCATCGAGCGCGCTGGGCGATGTTTGCAGCGGATCAAATTCCAGGAGATGTCCATCCTTCGTTGGGATAGCCACAAGAGCGGAGAACGAACGCGTAAGCTTAGGCTTGGGTGTTTGTGGGTCGAGAGGTTTCCCGTTCGTGGGTTGCGGTTGGGCTGTTGATGGGTATCGTGGTTGGAGATGTGAGAATGCGGAGGACTGTGATGATTGTGTAGCAGGTTGAGATGATGAGCTAAAAAGGCTTCCTTGGGAATTGGTCCGTGAGTGAAGTCCCCCGAATGCTACAGAGGGATCCCTCCGGACAATGATATCACTCCCAGTTCGTTTGGGCGCTACTGGTTGGTCCACAGGCTGGGTCTCCTCTTCTTGATCGCTTTCACCTAATGCCACAGTTTTGAACCATTTCATCCCAAGATCGAAAGGATTTGCAATTGGTGACCCATTGACACTGAGCATGCTTTCACCCTTTTGGGGTAATCGCCCTTGAGATCCACCTGGGTATGCTGGTGTCTTGGGAGGTAGGGTTGGGTTGAACGTCGAGCTGGATGGGACGCGATTTAGTCCAGGTTTTGAGGAGGGGTGCTTCACAGGTGATGTGGGGCGTGAAGGCGGACGGTTTGATGATGACGGGTTTGTTGAGGTACTGAAAGGGGGTCGTGGCTTCTGTGGACTTGGGGATGCGGGTATCCGACTGAGCGTGCGCGACTGTAGACGTTCAGAACTATGATATTCATCGAAAGGATGAAGCGACATACTGCACTTGGGGTCCTGTTGACTCCACCGTTCAAAAGACGCGATCGTTGTGCTGTACCAGGACCTGTAGACGACCCTGGCCGTGGTTTGTGTTGTGGAACAGCGGCAATAGTTCGCGCTGCAGAGCTTGAGGGTCATCGAAGCGGGAAGTAATATTTGAACCTACCATTCTTTGAGGCTCTTGGTTCGAGCTCCTTTGACTGCTGGCTTGTTGAAGTATCGCCGTCAATAGCCTCCTGGCTTGCCACCCATTTGCGTTTTCTCATGCTCTTGTCGATCTCGCCGAGCGTTGCATCTGCACCTGCTGCAACAAGCCTCTCTCGCTGATATCCTCTTAATGCCGCCTGTACATTTCCTCCATATTTGTCTCCGAATTCTCGCATAGTCATATTCCGCACTTGTTTTGGTATCCGCGACACCTGGCCCTGTTGGTGCACCGAGAAATTCTCGAGATGATCTGCAAGCCATGCTTCGAACTGTCGAGTCCTGTGGGCGACTATGTATTTGGAAATAAAACAATGATTGACGAAGTGGTTGTCAAGCCGAATGCCCTGTGACTTTCCAGAGTTGATCAAAAAGACATACCTTCAATCTCCAGATTGGCAAGAAGTTGCCGTTTCTCCTCCTCTGAGTACTTCCTGTTGGACGTTATCGGCGCCATGAGTGCCCGCAGTTGATGAGGCGAAGGTCGATGAAGGCGGTGGTCGAGTTCGAGTCCTGTCTGAACCAGTTCGTCACAAAGCAGCCGCGGTTAACCTGAGCGTCACGTGGCACGCGTCTGCAGCGCCGTCCACGAGAAAAAATGTGGAACGATTGCCAGCTCTTCAGCTTCAGAATACGGCACCTACCCCATTCTTCCGACCATCACTCATACCCATCGTTCAAGCTTATTCCTGCCCAATTTCCCCCACATTCTTGGTCGAGAAACCGGACGCAAAGAAGCACAAGCAATGTCCAGCACACGGGATGTATACTTCGTGATCGGTGGAAGCGGATTCCTAGGTCGGCATATAGTGCAGCAACTTCTGGCTAGAGGCGACATCGTGTCTGTCTTTGATATTGTACAGCGGTATCATGATACTCCATTTTACTCGGGAGACATGACAGATGAGGACGTCGTCGCCGATGCACTGCGAAAGGTACGCTCAATTACCTTCACATTTACTCTCTAACCTTTCATGTCTAGAGTGGAACAACGTGCATAATACATACAGCATCCCCTCCGGCGGGCCTTCCCAACCCAGATATCTACTACAAAGTTAATGTCAACGGTACAAAGGCAGTCATTGCTGCAGCAGTGGCCACTGGAGTGCGGAAACTCGTATTCACAAGTTCTGCTAGCGTGGTTTTCGAAGGTGACGACTTGGCGGATGCAGACGAGCGGCTACCGTATGCAGAGAAACCTTTGGACGCATATAACGACTCAAAAGCCAAGGCCGAAGCAGCCGTCCTCAAAGCCAATGACAAAAATGGACTTATAACTGTCGCCCTCCGTCCAGCAGGTATCTTTGGGTGAGTATAGTGTACTTGTGTCCTATTCGCCACCTAATGCAATACTAGACCTGGCGACCGACAGGTCATGACAGGCTTATTTGATGTCTATGACAAGGGTCAAACCCATTTCCAGATTGGCGACAACACCAATCTATTCGACTACACATACGTTGGAAACGTCGCCAAAGCACATCTCCTTGCTGCCGACAAACTGACAACACCCCCTCCTGCTCCCCCGATTTCACAACCGCCGACATCACTTAGTGACATTCCACCTCTAACTGACGCCGAATTAAACCTCGTCGACTCTGCTCTCCCCTCCATCAACATCACCACGGGAAAGCATCGTGTGCCTACATGTGAAGCTCGTCCTCTAGGACCGTACGTTACTCCTCCGCCTAACGCAAGAGAAATCGAAGCCGCTTTTAAGAACCCAAACACCATCGACTCACGACCCGTACTTCGAACTAAGTTTGACGCTCTTTCTGAATACGGTATCAACCATAGCAAACTCGAAAACCCTTCCATAAACCCCCTCCAAGTCGCAGGACAAGCGTTCTTCATTACAAATGGAGAACCGTGTTACTTCTGGGACTTTGCTCGTTCTGTATGGAACGAACTCGACAAATATTTCCCTGATAAACGACAACCTCGCAGTCCTTTTGTGTTCTCGAGGTCTGTCGGTCTCGTGCTGGCAACATGTGCAGAGTGGTTTGCTTGGATAACAGGCCGAGAAACACAATTCACTCGCTTCAAGGTCACTTTCACATGCACAGAACGGTGGCATAATATCGAAAGGGCACGGAGAGTATTGGGTTACGAGCCTGATGTTGGTCTCAAGGAGGGTATCGAAAAGATGGTTGCTGTGCGTATACCTCTGTCTCGTCATGATCTCCTTTGCTCATCCGGTTGGTTTAGTCTTGGTACGAAGAATATAAAGCAGGCAATCATCAGCAAAAGCACTGAGAGATATGGAGATTTATTATATCATCTTTACTGCTCCTATGCTCATGACTATGTGGATATAATGGCCATTTTTTGTCGACCTTACTCGTATTTAATTCACTCTTATTCTCGGGGCATCCGTGATTTTGATCCGGGATAC
>ML208314.1:0-22718 GCA_004369065.1 Pluteus cervinus | reverse complement strand
TCGAAAGTTTGGATTCGGAGCGAGGCGGGATGGAATGGGATGGATGTGGATGAAAGTAGTGATAAAAACTGATGAATTCTGTACATGTTCATCATTTTCCATCCTGTAATACAAGTGTGAATTGAGCTGATGAATCCTGACTGGCACCGATGAAAACAAATGAATAATGACGAAATCTGCTGAATTTAGATGGCCAGTACAAGCTAGGGGGGTCAATCTATTTCTCGTCCATATATGGCAAACTATCTGATGAAAACCGATGAAAAATGCAGAATTATTCGTCATGTGTACAACTTTTACATCGTTTTACACGACGAACGACTTCTCACTGGGTATTATGGGCCGATGGTCGGACACGCTTGTGCACACAGGGTCTGGGTGATGCGTGACTACTGACTACGACAAGTACCTGGACATCATACTAGACGATCACTGCAATAGGAGACCTAGTATAGGACTTGTGTTCGGTGGCAGGGATCGAGACATCCCATCGAGGGGTAGTAACTCTGGAAAAATCTTACAACCGGGTTTTTTTGCATCTCTTCAAGGTAAGAGTCTTCATGACCAGTGGTATCTGTGGCTAATTGGGCCGAGTCCACCGCGTGTCGGTCAAAATATGTGCGCGCGTAGCATCCAAATACCGCCAAAACCTCGCGCACTGTCTGCGCACAGTATCTCAGAAATCCATTCAAAAATAAAATACCGTCTACATATACCATATAACTGCCTCTAGAGCTGTACGGCTCCGTTTACTGTAAGAGATAGAAGTAAGTACATATTCAGGCCCTCCTGGTCGGAAAAGTTAACCTGAAAACGTTGTAAATGGAATTATGAACCAGGGAAAACTTACATTCACGAGACTGACTGATGTTCGACTCATTCTGCTTAGCTCCGCTCCCCGCTCCCCAATGTGTAGCTTCTCATTCATGAACCTCAATACAGCACACGCATTTGCAAGAAACAAATTCTCCAAACAGCGTGAAGGTTGAAATGTTGATGCTTGATCCACGGACCAATGGCTATGTTTCCGTTTCAATGGCTAGTATTGGATAAGAGGAAAACATACCAGATACGTTGGCACCCCAACTCCAAATGGCCTCCAAACGGCGCGTCATCCCAATCCTCTGATGAGTCTGATGCTCATTGCAACCACGACTGATCAAGGATGAGCTGATACAGTGAAGGTGGAAGTGTGGGGAGTGTTAGAACCACTGGATGTCGCGTGAAGGTTTCTTGACCTGATGTTGAAGTTTAACATCAAGATTTGTTGATACTGCAGGTAACAACTCGAAAGACAAACCTTTGTCGGCCTCAGCCTCGAGAATGGCTAGTAGAAAAAACACAGCATGGTAAGCTGTATCCAGAACACAAACCCACATACACTTCAGCTCCCAAGTCTGATGTTGATTGTGAAGGGAAAGCCGGTGATCAGAATCAAGAAAATGTGGCTTGTTTCCAGCTATTGTCGCAACCTTAACTTGCTTTCAAGAGGATCAAAGCATGGGAGTCGGGATGGGTCAGTGTGAATGGCTTTGGTTCCAGATGTGGAGATGGACTTAGCCGTTTTTTGGACTCGTCCAGCAGCTGATCCCCACGCTGAGTCGGAAATCGAGGTATTTGCAGAATTTATGGGTACCTAAACGACATATATTTCGGGACATACGGTGGTCGCATGGTCTGAGTAGCATGGTTGTTGTGTTCTTGTGGCCGTATATATGGTGTGGACAGGGTGGATGGGTTGTGGACTTGTGGTGTTACAGGTTGGTCAGGATATACGTTAAGAGACTTGAAAAACTTACATGTGCGCATTCGCAGTGTTCGAGAGGCCAATGGAATGGTGTTGTTGTAAACAAACGTCGATGTTGGGAGTGGGAGGTGTATGAAGGGAGCTTCTGCTACCAACAGTGGGTCACCCTAGCATCACGCTCGTGCTTGTCACTCATGTCACAATCGGCCCGATAGGAAGGCCAGGAGCCAGCCGCTGTTGACTGTGAGTTAAGTAGAAGCATAAATCTGTGCTTTCACAATCCCTTGACGCAACCTGATACTAATTTCCAAATGCCCAGTGAGTGCTCAGCATCCGGCAGGCTGCCGGGTTTACTCAAAGTCCATTCCCACGACCTGGCAGCACAGCCAAATCCGGTTGATTGACGTGACACACATGTCAATACTCAGATTGACAGCCTCGACTCGGACTCGGATGATATCCACCACCAGGACGCAGGAAGAACTTGCACCAGCACCAGCTTGGCCAATCGTCCAACCTTGACACCCAGTGAGAAATTCCCTGTCATATCCCCTCAAACCTGGTCGGAATAAGACCTGTTGTAGTCAGGGATGAGATGTTCCCATCCGCTAATCCGATGACAACAGATTTTTTGGGACCCCTCCCGATTTTTTTCAGTTGTGGTACGCAGCCATATGCTAATTTATGCAGTTGTTGTACACTACGAATACAGACGGCTACTTGCAGATAGCTACATATAGCTACATACGAGAGCAGTCTGAAAATCTGCTCGTAGCTGTAAGGAACAGGTCAAGCAGAATACAACATATCTTGGTGTTCCCCGTCCTTCCCCTTCTCCTCCCCTTCTCCTCACTGTCCTTCTCATCCCCTCGCTGCCCTCTCCGTCCCTCTGATGCGAGATGTATGAGAATAATGATATATTGAATGATTCTGGATGGAATTCGACTTGTTGTGACTGGAAAGTGTGATTGCGATGCGAAGATTTGAATGAATAAACTTGTGATGCAGCCGAGACGGTGCGAGACGACGCGAAACGATGCGAAACGATGCGAGCGACGTGGATGTGATGCAGAGTGAACTGAAAAAAAGTCACGAAAACAAGACCTAGACGAAAACGGTTAAACTTTGTGAATAAAAGTACGGAAAGCATACCTAAAAGACTTCCTTCAGGTTCTTGCGGTGTTGCTAGCGCAGTATTGAAGCACGTTTGGTAACATAAGTCCCTGTGTAAGTGTTAGCAGTAGCATATACGAGCCTTTTTCGACTTGCATATTTGCTGTTCATTTTCCACCAGGGGGCCCATTGTGGTCATCCCGAAACGTTCGATTCAGCATTTTCTGGTCTCTCGACCAGCTTGGCACCTTCTTCAACAGCCTCCGCACGTTCTTGAATTGGTGTAGGTGGTTTAGGTGCGGATGTACTCGGTTCAGACGGTTGATGCCAATGTCGCGGTGGGTGTCGGAGAAGGTGCCGCAGGCGTTGCGCTAGGAGGTCCTGTTCGAGATGTTGACGCAGGTGAAGCTTGAGAATGGCCTGAAGGACCTGGGGTAGGATGAGCAGCACGTCCTTAGAAGGCGATTATATGCTGAGTTCAGATATGCGGAGATAGCACTTACAATGGGTTGCGAATTCCGGCGGCTTTTCGTTTTGGAATCGGTTGAGGAACTGGCACCTTACTAACGGATATACTGTGCATATTGTTAGAGTGAGGACCATCAAATGGGGGGGAAACGTACGACGCCTGGTTTGGTTCAACACGGGGAGTGACCTTCATCTTCTTCGCAGGGGACAGCTCGCTCTCCAATTCCTCGTCTACCTCAACTTGGTCCTCAAGCAATCCCAGAACGTCGAGGTCATCAACATCAACACGATCTTCAGCCTTCCCCTTCCCCTTCCCCTTATCCTGCCTGCTGGACTCCTTGGCCTCGTCTGAATCCGAGTCGCCGTCGTAGTGGTTGCGCTTCCAATCAGGAAAGGTCAGTTTGCCATAGTATTCTTGGACTTTCCATACCCGTTTGCAAACCTGAACAGGTGAATGTGCCTATCATTTGACATACGAAATATTCATTAGCTTCATTACCCAATTTTCCGAATGAAGGGGCGGGTCGGTTTCTTTTGTATAGTGCGTCATAGCAGCGGTAAGCCTTTCTCGAAATCTCGGCTAGGGGAGTCGCGCTGAGAGGTTGACCGTTTTCGTCAGTCAGATATGCGTGTGCATTGAACCTGTTGTTTGGGATCGTCGTTGCAAGCCCATCGGTTGTTCCGGAGTCTTTCTCGTCCCAGCCAGAACTTGAGCTGCTCTCCCCACGTTTACGGTGCGTCGATGCCGCTGGTGGCCGCCACTTTTCAAAGTCCCGATAAGGGAGCTTTGCGTAGTCGTTGCGATTCTTTGCTTCCGGCAGAGGGGGACTTGTCAATCCGTCGGTGCTGGAAGAAGCCAGGTGGGCTCTGAGGGCGACGAGAAGAATCCCTGCAGACCAGTAAAGTTTCAGTGAGTATATGCGCTAATATGTGCCTATATGCATGGAGACGTATGCAAGAATCGTCTTGAGGATCCGGTGTAGGTTTCTATCATTCTGTGTACATGTAAGAATCAACTTTCGAGTCTGGAAGAACTGGTACTAACTTTATATCTCGTATTTGTTGACCAAACTCCATCGCTCTTCCTGCCATTGAGGAGCTCTGTTTTCTGCTTTAACGACCTAATTTTTGAGGCCCAGATATGCGGTATTTTGAGCTGCCTCGAGCTGTGCAGTGATTGAGTAAACATTATTGCCACAGGTAATCTGGTTGGAACCATGAGATCGGACTCGATTGCGTGATCAGGTAGCCATACCTCGGGTGTGCTTGGGGATGGAGCTGAGCGGGACTCGATGCCAGAAGGTTGCGATTGGGAGGCATATAGTCAGAAAGGTCCATGGAGGAAGGAGGGAAAGAAGGGGTGTAAATGCGTCAAACTCAGAGTCAGAGCACCTCAGCATGTTAGAAAAAGGCCAAGTCCCGTGACCGTGCTTTTTTCGTACGGTAAAGCAAATCCAGCTGCGCGTACTCTCAAACAACCAACATAATGACAGATATTTCTCTGCTTGACCACCATACACTGTACAAAATAGTCCCATCTACCGGAGTTGTATGAGCAACACCAGAAGCTCCAGTACGGGTGCTGGAACGTCTTTGGATTTGACTCGTTCATACCCTGGTTCATTGCAGTACAAGCAGGTTTTAAGACCTGCGAATGGACCTGTGTGTGCCATGCAGCTGTCAGTAATACATATTGTGATGGAGCGGATGAAAGCCACTCAACGTCTCGTCAAATGTTGGGAATGGGTCGTCGGGGTGAGCCCGGAGGGTAGCATTCCGAACCTTCTCATAGGATTCGCGTGAAGAATTCGTCAATGCAAAAGAAATCTTGAGTGCAGGCGTAAAAGCGGGTCAACTTCAAACGGCAACTTAGCTGGTGCCTTTTGAAGGTTGTTGATGGTCTCTTTACTGAAGCCATTATTGTCAAGGGATGCGGACTTGAGGGTATCGATGAACTCAGCCATTAAGCGAATGTCGTCAGTCGAGCCCAGGATTCGAATGAGAACACGAAGTTGCATTTGGGTCCTCCTCGTCCTCGTTGGGTGGTTCAGGATGGGTTGCTTCGATGTTGATATCCTCGTGATGCGACATCTCGTTTGAGTTCTATGCATCATTGGTTTGCTATCACCAACCAGTTGAAGAGCCCGGAAAGATGAAAAGAAACACTCACATGATTTGAGATAAAATCAGCTACGTCGTTCCATGCATATCCAACATGCTGTTCCGTCACCTCGAAGTCGTCATTTTGTTCCGGCACTCCTTCGAAAAGATCATCAGGTACGTCGAGAGCTGCAAGCCGTTGAGTAGCGTCATTCAGTATCTCGACAGGATTAACTGGTGTGGGAGGCCGGCTGCTGCCTAAGTCGGGTTCTTGAACACCCTTGATATTCGTGGGGGTCATTGTCGCTATCATCGGCTGAAAGCTGCGAGAAAGTGGGTTGAGGTGGCCCCATACTCAGTTGAACCTCCTCCCCACCGTTATCAGAGCGAGAGAATGCAGGCCGCTTCTCGGGAAGTCAATTGGTGCTTGTTGAGGCAGTCGAGCTCGCAAGGAATGGGTCAAACGAGACTTGGGTATACAAACCTTCCTATTTGTTTTCGATTGAGATCAGAGCCTGGCATGGGGGAATATTGGGGTATGTTGAATGGAGGTTTATTGCAGCATATAGAGACAGGTGAAGCAGCAGGTTTACAGCTGTGGACAGCTGGCCAAACGCGACAAAAATGCCATTTGCGGCGTTCAACTCAACTGTGGGAATGCATCACACAGCAGACCAGAACAGACGCGCCGACCAGTGCAGACCCTGACAGATCCTATTCCGACCGGGACTGATGCCACGGGTTCAGGGTGTTGGGGTTCTTCCGCACTGTCCCCGTTCCCTTGGGACGAGCGGGAAGGGGATGCCGTTTGGGAACGAGGTGGAGAGGGTGTTTGGCGAGGAGGAGAATGTCCATCCCAAGGCGATATTGTGGGCTTCGAAATTGCTGATGACCTGCCAGCTGCAGTCGGCGCTGCTGCAGGTGTTGACTTTGTTTTTGGTTTTATACTAGTCACGTCAGGTAATAGATATAATTGAGAATGAATGAAAAAACTTACAACCGTTCCTGGAGGGCAATTGAACTGTTTAGACGAACAGTCGTCTGTGTAGTGCTTGATTGCGTGCTATTGTTTGTGGTTGCAGGTCGCTTTTGAGTTGGGGCCGCTGCGGCTCTGCTGCCAGGTGGTGAAGTCTTCGTTTTTGCGGCCAACTTTGAGCGAGGTTCTGGCCGAGAGGTTGGTGGGGTAGCCGAGCTTGAACAACAGAGAAGCAAAGTGAAAAAAAAAAGAAAAAAGAAAGCAAACGGAAGGAAGGGAACGATACCTGATTTCATCCTGGTCACCAATCCCGGTCATGATCTCATCCCCTTCACCACTGTAGTCCTCGTCTTCGGCATCATCAAGCCTCCGCCGTTTTGCGTTTGAGGTCCCTTTGACGTCGCCACTGTGTTGGTCTTTTCGTTCCCGGCTGCTGTTGCCATTCGAATCGTCTTCTTGTTTGATATTTGTGTCGTCTTGAATGTGGCCTCGTGCGAAGTTCGGGAAGAGCTCGCTGAGCGTCCGTTGTACCTTCCACTTACCTGCACAACGTCTGAAGAATGGGAATCGTTCACCTGCCTCGTTTTCCATGTGACCTCGAAGGGTGAGTGAAATCCTGCCGTAGCTGCTCTTGAGTACACCAGGACAGGTCAGGTTGATGTCGTCCCAGAGCGCCCAAAGCCAGTTTGTGACTTCTTTTCGATCCAAGCTCTCCAATAAAGTCCCATCGTCATGTTGAAGAAAGTTCCAAGCTCGGAGTCCGGTTTTCGGATCTTGGTACTCTTTAGCACTCCAGTATTTGATTTTGTTGAAGTCGTCTCGCTTCAGCCTGTCAATCTGTTTTTTGTACGAAAGAGGGAACAGAGTAGTGTATTTCAATTTGTTTGAAAGGGTGGTTGGTGCCTGTGAAGGTTCTGTTAGCCCTCGGGATTGAACTAGTTGATTATATGCTGTTGCCCAAGTTGCCTTTTCGGTTTCGGCTGCAGTAAGGGATGTTCCAAGAGAAGAAAGTGAAGTATAAGAGTCCTCAAACCAAAGAAAAGAAAAGAAAAGACTCAAAACATACCGAAGATTATTGGCTTCCTTACTTAGCTCCATATATGCGACGTTTTCGTACATTTGCAGGGCCCCAGCTGATGCATGTCGGATCGCGTCCGCCTGCTCGTTTGTGGTCGGAAATCCAGGTGGCATATAGAAAGGTGGTCCAGAGCCTTGAAGCGGATAGTCGTTCTGCATAGCAAAGTCCGAGAGAGAAAGAGAGGGAGATGGGACAGCACAGAGCACAGAACGACGCGTTGTGCAGTGCGCATCAAGAGATTCAAACTCCGATGCTCGATGGGCATGCGCGCCTGCTGTGCCACGTCGTATTTACTTGGACCTGGTTTGAGAAGGTCTGCGCTGTCCTCCTCCTCCAACAGTTCCTGGTCCTGGTCTTCCTGGAGCCCCTCTGCTAGTTCCCTGAGCTGCGTGGCCCTCTCGTTTCGTTCTCGTTCTTTATGCCGGTTGAATTGCCGCTCGGAAATCACCCGACCGTCGCAGTCATAAACCTTGGAATAGCATGCTTTGAACCGGGAGGAGGGCTATCCATATTGTATTAGAGTGAAGATGTACCTATTGTGGTGTAGCTACGCCAGAACCGGAGTAAAGGAGGTGAGCAGCAAGATTGAAGATAAGAGCCACGAGAAATGACGGAAAGGGACGGAATCCGATGGCGGCGCAGGAAAGTGAGGACAAACCACGCAATGTGAGGAGGTTTGAAGGGTCTTGACGGGGGATTTCTCACTGGGATGTATAGCTTGTTGAGAGGACAAGAAAAGAAAGATACGAAACAAAGAAATAACCAACCTGTGGAAGCCAAAAAACTGACACCGGATCTTGAACCAAAAGATTCCAATAGCACGGCAGTGGTTTTTGTCACTGGTGGTTGAGTGCTGGCAAAGTCGGGTCCAGTGTCGAATAATTCATACGAAGTCAGTTGTAACGATGTCGGCATTGCGGAGTGGTGGCTAGGAAACAAAGGCAGTAACCCTAAGCACGAACGGCAAAGAAAACTAGACGAAGTGTACCTTCTATCATCGTCATTTCACCTCTTGTGCTCGCGGAATTTTGCCTATGCTTTCGTTGGAAAGCAGATGACCACAAGCTATATTGATATTGGAACAGAACTGAGAAAAGGAAATCAGAGTGAAGTTACATGCTTTTATCCTGACACACCTTGTTGCTGGCGACTGTTGGGTCGTGGTAGTAGTTGAGTTGCCGTTGTTGTGTCATGGTGAAAAGGAAAGGGCCCCGCTAATGGGTGGTGTCGACACGGTGTTGGGAGTTGAACTGGTGCTAGCGTCCTGCTTGACGATGTTGGTGATTGGAAATGGCTGAAAGCCACGAGGATCCAGGTAAACAGAACGAATCAAACAAAATAAATACACGAACCTTCTGTCTCGTCATTTCACTCTCCTGCACCCACATAACCCCATCAACCTACAACGATTCACTTTCTGACTGAAAATTTGAAAATAATGCCACCGTTTGACAGCGCAGAACGAAACAGTGTGGGCTTGAGTCGAAAACCCTTCAAATTGCCGTTGGGCTATGTCTAGTTGTGTTGGGTGAGTATTGCGTTGCCAACGATGTTATTGGTGGTCGTGAAGTGGTCTTGGGTGGTGGTTATTGCTAAGAACTGCAAAGAAGAAGAAACGCTATGGAATGAAAGAACACACCACTACTGGCCTACAAGCGTTTTTCCAAAGAACACCTCGCACAGCTTGAGCCCGGGGTGCTTGTATGGGTGGTGGAGGGGGTGGATCGAGAAGGCATCACTGTAGTTGAGGTGGACACAGACGAGTTCAGTGGGCTCGATTAGGGCTAGGTACGAGGTAAATATCAATAAGTCAAGTACCAATACTGGTTGGTCTGATTTTCGAGTCGTCGCTGGCTTTTGAGTTCCAGTTTTTCATTGTGTTGGAAAGGATTACATCATTGCCAGTGACGACGCTGGTAGTTGTAAATGGGGAGGTGGTGAATAGTGCGGATAGTGGAGGTTTGTGTCGAAGAATATTGTGAAGGGCATTCCGAACCCAGAAGGTAGATACGGAAGCATGCAACTATGGCACTCGCAAACATATGGATCAGTAGCAGCGGAACGGTGTGCAACAGTGTCGTGTGCAGAAACTTGATCCATTGTTGGGGTTTGCGCGCTATAAAGAGGAGGAGAATGGAGAAGAAGAGACAAAACGAGACGGCACACCAAAGGGCTGTCCATGGATAATCATTGTATTTTCCAACGACCTATGGGGTCTGACGAGGATCGGGGAGGGAGAAGGCATCTAATGGTTGGATCTGGGTAGTAATGACTCGGTCAACAAGCACAATATGGGTGGGTTCTCTGTTCGTGGTTTGGTTGAAAGACGTCATTGAATGGTATTGGAGGTGTTTTCTAACGGTGTTGGGATGAATAAAGTTGAGGGAATGTACAACTGCTAATGAATTTGTTAGAACAACGAGGAAAGAAAGAAAACAGCAAGTTGGAATAGTTAGCATACCTTTAAACACCTACGACCCACCCCATCCCAAAAAATTTGGCTTGGGAGGTCGAACTTGAACCTGACGCGTTCGACATTGCTCCTGGGCATCCATTGATGAGGTACCGCGCTATGAACAGCAACTAGCTGTCATGCTGTCAAGCTGCCATACTTTGTCCGAAAAGATGTGATAACCGCTGGACGGTCTTTGACGAGGAGGGAGGAGGGAGGAGGGTGAGGTCAATTACCAACCAGAACACCGTCAGAAGACAATGCTGGTGGTGTTGAATGGGCGTCATCGGACTATATATATACGCTGCGTTAAATACTAATTGAACTGTAAGTAAATATCATTATTATTCAATCAAAACCGACTACTCACGTTGTAGTTTGGTCCGGCAATGCGAGAGCTCCAGTTCGAGGGTGATGGTTCCCCGTCTTCGCCCAATTTGCACAGTGGACAGCACAGTGGTGGTGAAGCCGGAATCACTCTCAAGGAGTGATGGGTGGCTAGGTAAGAGAAACGGCATTGTTAGAAACAAACGACGAAGAAATCAAAAAACCTTGGATAAACGAACCCTTATGATGTTTTACTCCCCTGCACCCACATATCCCCACCCACCAACGACGACAAAAGCTTGAGCATAACACTCTTGTTCGACAGTGGAAGAGGTCGCATTGGTGGTGGTATATGGGGGTTTGGCTCTCTATCCTGGTGCGGTGGTGAAATGAAACACGCGCCCAGAACGGCTATTGATCAACAACACATACCTGTCACATCACGAGTCAGTAGGACGAATGTAAAAAGGAGAATATATACAAGGACAGGAGCAACGGGTACCGCCTAACCAAAGTCAAGTGCGTGATAAAGAAATCAGACACAGAACCTTAGCCTAGGACTTGGGACTTTCGGGTGCAGCGGTGTGCATGGAGGCGACAAGCGCTTACCAAGCAGGTTTCCTGTTTGAGACATCTCGGGATTCTCGGGAGTTGATCATGCTACAAACCCTGGTTCCTTCGTGGATCGTCGAGATGATGGATACGAAGAAATCTCAAGAGTTCCAGCCTTGTTCAAACTGGACCTGGGAACTTGACCATAGCTTAGAACCAACATAAGTCCATTCAAAATCAACGTAGTAAGCATAATTGTATGAACAGCGAGTCTGCAACTGAAAACAAGGTCTATAAAATACGTACAATCAATTGTAACCTAGCAAGCATTAGACGATGATCCACTCCGCATTAGGGCATGACGACTCGAAGGTTTCTAATATGCACAGTGTAGAGTGTGCTTGGCTGAATTCGAGAAACCATGGATTGCGCAACGTGCGTGGACCTGAACCTGAACTTTGAAGCTACACGCTGTATAGCGTGCAGAGGGATGTCGTTTGTGGTGCGACTGCAAGGGGTTCCATCACAACGACGATGGTTGATGAAGAACCACTAGATCGTGAGTCAAATGTCGACATATGTCCCAGGTTTCGACTAGAGAACGAGGACCCTCCTGTCCAAGTCGAATAATGGGCTGAGACGGTATCCATGGAACCGGTTTCGATTGGTACTTGCGACTTCCTGAACATGGAGGTCGTGACGGTCTTAAAGGACAGTGCTGACAGTCCGGCTTCGGGATCTTCAGAGCTGATAAGGCGGTAGATATAAGATCGAAGAACAAGCAGGTTGCTCATTAGCAATGTGACTGATGCCTGCGGATGTTATTACACGTTGGCAACTTCCAATAACCCATGGTACCACTTACCTCTAGATTAGCTGCCAGTGTAGTGATTAGTTCATGTTGGGGGCCAATTTCGTCGGCAAACAAGAGGGCAAGGCCATATAGAATACCAGTAACCAAACATAGGCCGCTTGAGAAGAAGACCGTGACATTCAGTTTTCTCTGGCGAGCCGGCATATTGAGGTCTCGAAAGAGATATATCGGAGCCACAATGAGATAGAGATTGGATATTATATCGGCTAATGGGCGTAGGCGATGAGCAATAATCTTGTTGGAAACAAATGAATTATATCTACCGCCTATGGCAAGGAACACGCCTGTATGTCCCAGTCGGCATTGGACCATCGCTACAGGGATCCAATGCTTTTGTCGCCCACAGACCCAAAGCAGCTGTCCTAGCGCCAAGGGAAAGAAACCCCCCATTATAATGGTACAGAACATGAGAACGCGTTGTGTTCCAGTACCTTCCCGGCTCAAGCGGGTTATGGAGAAGGATAGGCTGACACGCGATGCCCTGTGTGGTATATCAGAATACTACATGGCGAGAATGTGAGACGAATTTGAACATACCAAACGACACACAGGAAAGTAAGGTGGGTCGTCCAAAACCAACCGAGCGTGGATTGTATATCAACAAGGGTCTGCGGTGTGGCTGCTACATGAAATCAGTCAAGGTGGTGATGCATGAACTCGAAATGGGTCTTACTGGAATGAAGCTGCATCCAGACAGAAATAAACAACGTGATAATGCTCGCGAGAGCAAAACTGGCAGCATAATCATCGTATGAAAAGCGTTGATGGATACTGTGGTAGATGACTCGAAAAAGCGTAGCTATTGCAGCACAAACGGGTAATGAAATGTTTAACCCTAAAGGAGTCAAGACTGATGGTGAGGCTGGGCTAGGAATGGCATTCAATGGGTGTTTACCTGTCCATGTAACAAAGCTAATAGTGAACACCATCGGAGGTGAAAGAGGAAAGTTGACAGCAGAAGGGCCTTGATGGGCGAAGACCGGAGTTCGCTCCCAACTCGCAATTTTTGTGCTCACTGGGGAGAAGGGTCGGCATGGCTTTGGCTTAACTCTTCGCCAAAGAGCAGGGTTGGTGTGATCACCGCTCTTGTAGATAGCCCCAAGATTCGAGATATAGTTTACGCCAGGACATACTTTGCAGCCAGTGGAGTCGAATTGGTCCAATTCTTCAACGTAATCAATCATCAACACCCTGAAGTTATTATATAATATATTTACCTATGTTTGCAGGCCACACTGGTGCCTGTGCAACCACCGGATGCTCATAAGAATAGTCAACAGATCATCCTATGGGGATGCAGAACTGGATATTGATTATATATACGCTGGTTGTGATGTAGCCAGTACATCCACCACACACCCTCCAAAACTCACAAATCTGTCAGTAGAACCAGATTACTCTTATGCCCCTCCATTCTGTCGTAATCATAATCACCCCTCAACTCGAGGCTGGCCCTCAAGTTTCAATCAATTCACTATCGCGGCTGCAAAAGCCGATAATTAGCTCGTCCCTTCCCCGGTGCAACAGATAAGATGACTAACACCTCCTTGTATTCTAGGCGACCCTGAGACAAATCAATTGTCTGTTAACAGGGACTGCATTCCAATCGAATGCCGAGATACCAAACTTGCTCATTGGCACAGCCCTGAAATCAAAAAACGGTGCACTGCGGTGAGTTGAGGCTGTACATTCAACAGATAATGGACTTACAGAGCAGCAGGAAACAACCAAAAAGTGGTTCAGTATCTGGTGGTACAGGTGGATGTGGCCAGAAGATGTTCTTGTGAGGGGCTTGAGGTGTACATTTTTCCTTCCCAAAACTGCATATTGCATATGGTGCATGGATGATTGTCCCGATGTGGATTGGATTTTGACCCAACACCAAACTGGTAAGCAGTGTCACCAATGACACATGCACCCTCTCCAGGGTTGACAATTTTGGCAGAACCCTGGCAACACAAGAAACCACCGAAACCACCTGATGGATGGATTCCTGGAGCTTTCCCAGCTTCGACTCTTGATTAGTTTACCGTAAGACTCATTGGCCAGTACATAGAATGCTTTCCAAATGTAAAAATCTTTTTGGCAATGTGCCTTTGTCATATACTTGACGTAAGAAGATCACAAGCCCTCAGGCTCACACTTGGGCAATACCATATTCTCCCAGCACCCTGTTTTAACAGCAGCCAGCATCGTGGTAACTGAGTTTGGCAGGGGACAGGGTCCAAAAAGGCCTCAAAAATGCCCCTCCCTCACATGAGCAGAGAGGCCCAAAAGCTCTACAGTCAGGTGTTTGCGTGAGGTGCCAATGCTTCATCATACCAAAAAACATCACTTGTCCCAAAAACGAGTTACCATGATGCGTGATGTGGTGAAATCGATATCTGATCTTAGGCTAGGAGGATCCGGACCCAGGACGCGCATCCTCTTTTCAATTGTGGTGTGCGCCATTACCGTGAATTGAGGACCAATCAATTGCCCGATTGGGTACTCTGCAAGAATCTGATGCAGTTTGTGTATCCAAGCGGTTACGCTTGGGATGAATTGCGCTTTGACTCTTACGTTGGCCATTTAAACCTTTGACAGGTGGCAACCTCGCTGGCTGTCAATCAAACTGTAAGTGAAGGGCAAAAATGGAGAGTTAGTCGCCCCAGCTGATAAGGTCCGCACCGGGAGGTCTTAGTACGTACATGGTGGGCCCGTGTGGGTCAACAGGCTAACGTGTGGGTAACAAGAATACCGAATGCCAAATCAAAGTTATCTCATTGGGACGAATCTGGGTTGCGCAGAAGCAGTTAGAAGGGGCCATGGTGGTCACATTTCTCAAGCTTTCGATTGAGAAGCAATTTCAGGGAGGGTAGCCAAAGCTATAGGCTTCTTTCCATGTGCGCACAAACTGCAGAGGGCAATAGGACGGCCACATGGCTCTTGATCCGGTGCTGCCAAGCCAGCTGATCCTGCATGAGGAGGGATTAGATTGCGGCATGAGGCCTCAGATCCATATTAAGTCGACACGAAGACCTGCCAGCAGGTGATTGTAAGGCTCAGGCTATTCGGATGGCTCTGATTTGAATTCAGTGTTAGCTATGTCATTGTGCGGCCATGGTGCGGCATCATGTTCTAACCAACTAACCAGCTAACTCGGCCATTAAACAAATCAAAGTTCATGCACACGAGACCCATGGTAGTTTGGACGATACAAGCGGTTATGATCTGATTTTGGGGCGTAAGGTCTGTTTACACAGCCCTGGCCGCCTTTTGCGTCTAACCCTGGAGACAGTCGAGCAAAAATAGCCCGACTTGGACTCAAATCCGCAGAGTCGGACAGAAGGTTTGACAATTCGGTCCTCAAACGCAGACAGCCTGAGGGATGTCGCGAGCTCTCCAGATCCTGTTTTTGTCGGCTTTGATCATCCGATTGGTAGGTGCTGGTCAACCATCATCATAAGAGGTCATACAATCTGCTCTGCTGTCGTGCAATCCTTTTTGTGCCGAAGTGGCATTTTACATGTAAGCCCTCATTTTACCAATGACACGCCCCCTAGGTTACAGCATAGACCTATAGCGAACCGAGCTCGAGGACGTTGAGGGCCTCGTTGCTGAGCCCTGCAAGGTGGGCACATATAAGGTCTGCCCAATGCTAGCCTTCTACCCATTTTGTTTTTCACCGTTTACGATGATGATTGCCTTGTCAGATTGGAGAGGTGCGTCCTCGGCTGAAAGTGTCCTCTTCACTAATTTTAGGTGTGAAACTCCAGTCGCGTCTACCATCGGACTGGTTATCGCTATCGTCAGCGGGCTCTATCGATTGACTAACCGCACTCAGCAGAAGACACTCTGGATTGACGACTACCCCGCAGGCGCCGCGCTTTGTTTCTCTATTGGGTCATTATCGTCAACATGGATGAATTGTGGATCTGACGGTAAGCCAGCACTTCATCACAACGTATCAGAACTGATGGCAGGAAGCAGGCCCTGAAGCGACTGCTGTCTTTTGGCTTACAACAATCTGCTTCCCCTGCGTCATCTGGTATGTTTGATCCTGATTTGCTGGTCCTCGCCAACTCACGTATTTGAATCAAGGCTGGCTCGGATGGCAATCATACTTTCGATCGCCCGTGTTTTCCCAGACCGAATATATGTGCGGATCGTGTGCTACTCCATGACTAGTGCCTTTGCCGCCTTGTGGTGCTTGTTGACGGTCCAAAGCATCTTCTCGAAGGACTTGGCAATGCAATATCACAGCAAATCAATCGTCCTGGTCTGTAAGTCACTACTATTCTCCTGGTGGCCCACCATAAAGCGTTATTTGTCAGTGGAAGTCATCTGTGATGTCGGCATCCTCGCCTTTCCATCTGTCCTATATTATTGGGGCCTTCCCCGTTCTCAGAACCTCTTCATCGGCATCATCCTTTGCTTTTGTGCTGCAAGTGCATCCACCGGGGTGGTGTATACTTCTTTTGCATTTAATGCTGGTGAATTTGGGTTCGTTGAGGCTTCACTTGTTTCCCTTTTCAAAAGCCTTCAAGTGAGTTCGATATATCGTGTTCAACCCAACCACAATCTAATCCCATTTAGTCATCCGCCATGATGCTTTCTGGCAATATTTTGATCATTGCACCTTGGGCTTATCGCTGTCGCTATGGTGAAGACGATTCGGATGCCACATCGTCCTCCACCAAGTTTACCACAATTACATCTGACCACAATCAACCTGCTGCTAATCCGGTGTGAGATTTTCGATGACCTTGATGTTTTCCCAAATTATGCGATGTCCACTTGACATCATTTTCCATCTGATACTATCGTACTGCATTGCTTTCATTTACAGAATATATGTGTTTCATGGTTCTCGATGGCCCGGTGGGCATTAGAAATATCCGGATGACAACCAGAAACGGTCCTTGCTAACCGGGCTAACCCCTTCGATTACAGACCATGTGACTCCGGCCTTCGGCTAAAGTATTGCCGGAGCCCAGTTATTGATTCAAAATTAAATGCTAACTAGTAGTACGTTCAGGATGAATTCCATGTGCTACACGCATCCCAGCGTACTTTTCAACTTAAGATCACCCGAGACCAACACAACAAGTACGTAACGTTACTATCTAATCAGGTGACGATTTCGGCATCTGTGGGTCGTGGTGGAACAATGCTGTCTCTAAACATGCCTCGCCAGCCGTAGAAACCCTCCGCCTTCCCTTTCCAATGCATTTAGCATGCGTTGGTCACGAAATTGGGCTTGATAGTGCAAGCCACCCAGGAAATCCGTAACGAAGTTGATATTGGCCTGGAGCACTTCCTCGGATGTCCGCCCGTCTTCGTTTGGCACCTCGACATCATCAAACTCGTCGTCGTCATCGTCACTCTCAGGCAGCTCCGCTTCGACCTCTTCTATGACAAGTGGACGACTTGTTGAAACCTCCCCACCATCATCCTCTATTGGTGTCAACGTGCGGTGGCTCCAAAACGGAATTGTTCGATTATGCTTCACTTCGAGGAAGAAGATAGGCGGAGGCTGGTGCACACGCTGGATCAGGTGCTTGCAGATGAGGAACCAACTGGTGACGAAGGCAGGGAAGGTACAGATCCATTTCACTGCATTGGGTTTGTATGGGTCATTGACCGGCATTGTTATTTCTTACTTCTCCAGCCGGTCCAATTTTGTGTAGTAGCGTGGTGCCAGTCTCATCACCAGAATCCAAACCAGCAAGTCGCACCGTGGCATCCGAAAATGGTAAAGGAATTCGCGTTTAATCCGACACCAACTATTCCACTTGATGGTTAGTTTTGTATTTTATGTTATCAGATTGTACGGGCTGACGGACTGGCTTTCCAGGATCATCGTCGTCTTGAATCATGCTATGGAAAGACCTCGCCCACAACTCCCATCGACCTTTGCGATACCAGTTTCCCCAGAGGTAGGCCCACACCTCAGGCAGCTGGTTCTGTAAACAAAACCGGTACATTTGATGAACCGCCCATCGTCGGAGTGCACCCGCCTCTGGTGCAACATATCCAGGGATCATGGGATGCGCACAATAGTGCCGTTCCATCATTTCGGTGATGGAGTCTCGATAGAGGGCTGGATAAAAAGTACGTTGGCCTTTTCCCGCGTTCTTCGCGTCTTCGTCGTCTTCATCTTCATTAACCTCTTTCCTCTCTGCTGTAGTCTGAGCTGACTGTGACACCAACATGGAAGGTCCAGTACTCGTCTGCCACGGGCTTTTGGCTAGGCAGCGAGATCTTGACTCGGAGCACGTTGGTAACATTCCCAAGCAAGGATGGCTGGGGTGGTGATGGTGTAAGAGGATCGTTGAATTGTTCATCAGGTATGCCCCCTTCATAATCTTCAATATCAACCTTCGTACTGGGCGGGACAAATTTGGTGTCAATGAAATTGAATTTGGCGTGGACACGCTGTGCCTCATATGGTGTCGTGGATAGTTTGGCCTTTGCCAAGCGCGTTCGTCGGAGATGCCACCAACAGAGACTGATTTTTGAAGCTTCCAGGTGTCCCTTAGACATCCAATCTCGGCCTTGTCGACGTGCGTGAAGATTGGGTTTATGTTGTACTGATCCTGAACACATCAGGGCTATGATACGCTTCCGTGGATCAGTGGCTGTTGCCGTCGACAACAAGCAATACGTCAGTGGAAAGCCAGCGTTGTTGTATTCTGCCATAATGCTATACAACTCAAGGTGCTTCGAGTTTGTATTATCTATCGTTCTTTAATCAGTGCTAACCATTTTATTGTCAGGAGTGTTACCCACACATTGCGTCCATTCCAACCTCAACGATCCTCCCTTCAGAGGCCCCGCAATCTTCGACATCTCCCATGCGAGAATCTCGATTCCCTCTGGTACACCTTTTGGTTCGAAAACATCCGCCTCATCACGAAACTCGTCAAGGTGTTTTCTAGCTGAAGGTAATTGGAGATCATCACGACGCCAGTGAGCCTGGCTATGCTCTTGCCACATGTTGTAGACCTGGGCAGCTGTAACAGTGGGATACGCCGACCGAATTTTTGCAACCATGCTTGAAGTGGTGCTGTACGATGATCTCCAGGTAGGGGTTCTCGATGTTATCCCGATATGCAATCGACAGGCGGCTTTGACCAAGATACCGCTTCATGCCAACATAATCGCGGTGCTTTGCGTCTGGCTTTTGTGATGGTTTTCATTTCTTTTTATGATCGTCATCTTGACTACACCAGTGGCGTGTTTTATGGCCACTTTGTTGGACTTTGTGGTCCTTCACACTGGATTCACGGTAAGCATCAACTTATCTTCATTTCAAGGGGTACACTCACGTAAACCGATACCCTGTCAGTTGCCAGATCTCCCGTGCTGTCATCTTGACGCGTGCTTTGGTCGACACATCAGGGTCAGCGACATGGGTTCATGCCTTGAATGCTTGACATAACATGTCAAGGAGGGATTCCGTGTTGTCGTAATTGGCAGCATCCTGATTGGAGGTAAATATTCGGTTCGTAAGTCTGTAATTGTTCACCCACTATATCATTATTCCCTAACAATACCATCAGAGTCTTCATCACTTTCGCGCGGAAAATCTGGGGATTCCTTTCTTCTTTTCGCCAGTGGATTCTCTTCGTCTCCTTGCTGCTTGTACGTCCCGCGGTCTCCCTCGACGACGCTGATGAACTCGAAAACTTCCTTATCAGACTGTTGAACTTTCCTGCACACACGGGAACAACTCACAAGCTCCGCCTTGCCCTCGTCCTTGACCAGCCCATGCTACCACAGTTTCATAAATACTAACTTAGCCTGGTCGCTTCATTCATTAACACCGCAAAAGCTCTTTGCTGTCGGCGTCGTCGCCGACTAGTTTTTCATGTTCATCGGGCTTGCTGTAGGACTGGGAACTGGCAAAACAGATAAGTACTCAACGCTTTGTGAGTATGTCACGTTCCGACCAGGTTATCTGTCTGGGGTGGCTTGGGGCAAATTTTGGGTCAACCAGAATCCCATTTTCCGTTTCTTTTACTCCGTTTCCATGTGCCTACGCCCTTAAATCTTTTTGCAGACTACTTCCGATCCCGAATGCGCGAATCACTTTTACGCTGAGGTCCGCCACTTCTCTGCTGCTCTTGCTCTTTGCGACGACGACTGGAAGATACGAGCACCTATCAAGCCCTCGTATAACTCCAGGCAGAATAAACCGGAACAGTCCCACCAAACGGCTAAAGTTCGACAAGGATGACGAGGACGCAAAACTGACAAGCAACTATGCCAGCGCTCCCTTGTACGTTCCCAGAATCTCCCTTGACGACGCTGATTTCCTTTTCAGGCTGTTGAACATGTTGTCACCTCCATCCTCGTCCTCAACCACCACACGCAACTCCTAGTACAGCAGTGCGACTCCAACAAACGAAACTCTCATGGACCCTGGCGACGATGCTCTTCTTGAGAAATCCCAGGTAGGTCTCTCGGCGACTTGACTTATCAAGCACGCAGCATTCCCCTCAAATTTCTGACGGAAACGAAGATGAAGCCACTCCACCTCCTCAACCTGCGCAGGCTAAGATAACGAGCACATTCGATGACTTTATACCCAGCGAAGTCCTTACCGACTCAAGGACGTCGTTCAATACTTTTCTCTCTTTGTGTTTTTTTTTACTTCTCCTTAGGAAAACAGCAAAGCTCGCTTGGAAGAAAGAGAACCCTAAAAAGAACGTCAAGGAGCGTAAAGTAAGTTCACTTTTTAGCCCTTTTTTCACATATTCTGATGGTCCTTAGAAACGTGCCCTAGAAACTTGGAATTCACGTTCAATTCTTGCCGTACGTCTATCTTCCTGTCCCTCCTGACGATTTCCTTATGTTTTTTCACGCTAGGCATCCAGTTCTGAAGGAACTATGGCAGGTGAGTGGACTTGGCACTTTGTTCATCGTCTCATTGTCCATTGTCTCGTTCAGCTACAAACACGAGGTGAGGCAAGGGGATGCGAGGGATTGGAACGGATGAGAAGGAATAGGGTGGATTCAGTGCAATCGAGGGACTAGGATTCTGGCGGTCCAGCAGGGTTTTTAAGTGTTTTTGTACATTTTCGCAGTGAATTCAATGGAACTGATTTGAAAAACGAAGGTTCCAGCTACATTTGAAAGTTTTGGATGTATTCTCGTGGGATGGCATCGTTGGTTTTCAAGAGTTTTTTCATTGGTCACTCCTTCCAAATACTCTAGATACATGTCTCATCTGGACTGACCCTATCAAAAATACGTGGCTGGGAGTCACTGGGGTCAGCTCAAGCTCTCGGCTAAGTTCCTCAAGCCACCTTGAGCTGAACTTGAGCGAACTTGTCCAAACTGCCTGAGAGGATTTAATAGGGATGGATAACAATGAGCATATTCTCAAATACATCGGCCTCAATGACTGCACCACACACACTCTTCTTCAGCTGGCCTGATCGGCCCCTCCGAAAAATTAAGCCATTCGGAACGGTAACGGATCTTGAGATCTTGAGAAGTTGCAGGGCTTCCGATCATGGCGCATCTGTCTCTTTGCTCGAGGAGAATACTCTGTTCGCATGGGACAGCTGAGGCTTGGAAAGGAAGGACATCGAAGGACGATATGATAGAGAAGGGGGTATTTCTTTCGGTTGTTCTATAAGAAAGATATTAGGCAGTTGACAGATTCGGTGAGCAACGGAATTGAGTGGTTACCCTCCAGAACAACGAGATCAACGTCTTCCACTTCATCTTCAACAATCTTCCGGTCATCGTCAATCGGATTTGCAGACTGGTATACTACATCTACGAGATAGGCGAAAGTTCGCCTGGTGGCCAATGCAGATAAATAGAACGAAATTACCAAGAAATTACAACTGACCGTGTTCATGACGTCAATAAGAAGCTTGTTGTGTTCTTGAGGTTTACCCGATGTATATTTGAACTTGATCGAAGGGTTTATAACTCTATGAACGAAATAAGATAATTAGAACCTCAAAACCAGTGCCAGAACTTACTCATTGCGAGCCCATACATCGGAGTTCCTTGTTCTCTGCCAATATATTCACAAAGTCTTGGAAGTGATGTATCAATTGTGTGTGTGAGATTAGACAGGAATGACGATTGAGAGAGTTGGGTCTTGTCAGCTGGTCAATGGGCGGTATGGAAGATCTCAAGGGAGGTGAAAAGATCATCAAGAACGCGAAGATAGTTTTGTGTAAGGAGGAGATGACGTATATCTTTGTGTTCGTCCTGGCTGAGCATGATTTCGGAAGCCTACGAGATTGTTAGAATCAATTGAAGCCAATTTTCAAGATAAAAAATTACCGGATATAGTTCACGAACACGACGACCTATCAGGAGGATCATCGGGGATCAACATCGCGGTGTAGGGAAATAGAGCACTTTGCGCGGGAGTGATCGAGAGGGCTAGTGTTGTTGGCTGGTGCAGCTAGAGCCAAGGACGGGTGTGAATGGTGCGAGCCGGCCACTTGATCGTCAATAGCAATCCACTGAATTGAGTGCGCTTCGCCTCCGTTGGGTCGTACTTCCAACATGAGCATCGCAATGTCCTCCCCACCCCTTTAACTTCAGCAGAACTACGCCTCCGAATACACGTAGCCACGCTTCTCCTGGAGGTGCTTCCGGAGTGTCTTGGTCTGCCGCACTTCCGCTGCAAGGTATTTGTTTCTGGCTATGTGAGATGCACAAACGGATGATGGGACCTGCACCTGGAACAGAAAGAACAGGAAGGATGCAGTAGGAGCAATCCCAGGCCCTGAGGAAGGCGCATTCTTGCTGTATCCCTGCGCGTTCGGACACAGTCTGGTTGGGGGTGGGAACGGAAGGAGCAGGAGCAGGGCGCTCGTGGGTATTTGACATTTGTAGACGGTGGAGTGCTATTAGGAGGTGGATTATGGGGGTAAAAACCGGTGGTCGAGCAGGAGCAGAAGCACACAGCCTGGAATAGTGTTGCCGCGAGTCGAGGTTGAGTCAGCTCAAGCTCTCGGCTAATTCCCTCAAGCCACCTTGAGCTGAACTTGAGCGAACTCATCCGAACTG
>ML208313.1:89108-151285 GCA_004369065.1 Pluteus cervinus | reverse complement strand
ACACTAAAATGGTGGCACTCCAATCGACTCTCGAAGCTCTTCTCAAATCTCTGCCTCCACATCCAATACCACAAAATGCTTTAAATGAGCTCGTGGAGAAGACACTCTCCGAGAGTAAGAGTAAGACTCTTGCGGAGAATAGGAAGAGTCAATGGGAATATTTGTTGAAGAAGGAGATATATGACCTTACGGTACGTGGGTTTGTTTGTGGGTTTGGTTTGAGAGAGGAGGGCTTGGAAGGAAGGGTGCATGTTTGCTGATGATTTGAACTGGGACTTAGGCTACAGAGGGAGAGGCGTTGAAGAGCCAGGAAACTGAGTATTATAATCAGTTACAGGACCTGCTTGACCTTACCCTCACCTTCACCGAACACGGTAAGTACTCCCACCAACTTTTTTAATCATGCATGTTACTTATATGTGTATGTAACAGATGCTTGCGAACAAACCTTCCCATTTACGATCCTCCAAGACATCTTGGAGATGCAAACCATTGCATCATGTTCACATATATTTTCCTGGATCGAATCCCGTTCGGCTAGGTTAACCAGCAACCTGATACCACAAAAAGGGAAAGCTCTTATCCTGCTAAGGACACTCAATGATTTACTTCGACGGTTGTCGAAGATGGGTACGACCACGATATTTTGTGGGAGGATTTTAACTTTCCTGAGTGGCGTGTTTCCGTTGGATGAGAGGAGTGGCGTTAATTTGAGAGGAGAGTATGGGCCTACTTGGGAAGGTGTCAGGACGTTGGATACGGATTCGAACTCGAATTCGATGCAAGGTGTGAAGGAGGAAGGGAAGCAGGCGGATGAAGGAGAAGCTAAGATGGACGTTGTACCTGCGTCGCAACCTGATAATACGGGTTCTGAGAAAGCAGGTAAGTGTGACTTATTTTATCAATGAATGGGTTGTTGACTGTAACAGTGTTTTATAACACTTTTTGGTCGTTACAGCTTCCGTTTTCAAAACCGACGATTTTCACGACACCAACTGCTTTCCCTGAATTTAAGGAGGCTGTTAATCGTGTGTTACCAGTGATTAAAGAGGCAACGGCGAAGGAACGAGCTATGATGGGCAGTCGGGGTGCTGGTGTTTCGGGACCGTTGAAGCGGAAACGAGAGCCTGACTCGGATGATGCTAGCAGCAACCTCAACGAATACTTTTTCGCCAAGTTCTTGACGAGCCCAGATTTGCTGGACCTCGAGGTATGTGGATAATATGATATTTCCGCGTTCATGACTGACAACATTGCCGGCAGATTGCAGATACGCATTTCCGACGTCAATTCCTTTTCCAACTCCTGATACTCCTCAATCACCTCCTCACGTTCACGAAGACCAACAAAACGACATGGCAAACATCACGGAATCGTTCTCTTCAGATAGACTTTACCCTCGAAGATGAGGACGCGCAGTGGGTCCAAGAGACAATAACAAAAACCACGGAGGAACTGAAACAGACGACACCGAATGGACGACCGTTTGCTGAGACGGTTTCTGTGATTCTAGAACGAGAAAAGAATTGGGTTCGGTGGAAGAATGAACTGTGTGCGCCGTTTGACAAGAAGCCTCGATCTGAAGAGGTGGATGGGAAGAAGGTGGGGATGTTTGAAGCAACTAGGGCTCAGCGAGTCAAGATGCACGAATGGCCTGAAGATTGGCAACATAGAATGGGATCTGAACCATTGACCGAAATATGGGACTTGGGTTATCGGGATTTGGAAGATTTGCAGATGCCATTCATGTGAGTTTATCCGCTTTCCTTTCGCCGTTCATTCGGTTAACCAGAATAATACTAGACCTGGTGATGTCAAAGACTTTGTCAGGAAAGTCCAACAGGACGATCGTCGAATGGAAATGCGAAAGAAAGCGTTGACCAAGATAGCGGAGAGAATGGCGCCGAAGCCCCCAGTTGTAGCGACACCCCCACCACCTCCAGTCCAATCGCAAGATGCTGCGGTAAAGCCACCAGACGGGGTACCGATGGACACTTCTACGTCGTCTTCGTTACCGATGCATCCATCATTGCCCGCGAGGCCAGGTTCTGTTTCGCCGGCCAAACCGACAACACCACAAGGTCCTCCTCCTGCTACCGAGGCGCCCATCGCAGCGCCGACACCTGTGGTAGCACCATCTGCACCATCTGCACCCCCTGCACCTCCCTCATTCCTAAAGGACGGAGAACTGATGAAACTGGAAGATGTACGTACCAGTCGCACATGCTTGCTATGATTAAGAGGAGATACTGACGTCATGATTCGTGCTTTACTTCCAGAATAAACAACGGTGGGGATGGCTTGCGCTTCGTGCGGCCCGGGAACAACACCTTTCGTTGTTCGGAAAAATTGGAACGGGTGATATCGAGTTGTTGGCGAAGGAAATTGAGAAGGAGAAGCAGCAGATGAGAGAGAAGCCGAGTGGAAAGATCGAAGATGGGCTGGATGATCGCCAGCATGGTGGGCAGGGGGATGGTCAAGGAAAGCCTCTGGGTGAGGGTGGGGATGGTAGTGCTGCTAATGACGAGAAGATGGAGGTGCAATAGCGTACTTTCTACGATGCTTTCTATGACTATTTTAGTGGCTAGCTACTACTTACGAAGCTACGGAATGGAGTTGGTGCAGATGTCGGTGTACCATACGTGTGGACATAACTCCGCGTGATTGAGGTTGATTCTTGCCCCGTAAGGGATGATCGGGTAAATCGCCTGCAATTACACCACCACTATAAACCTCATCTAAGCTCCCCCTTCCGCTCCTTATTCACCGCACCGCCCATCCGCTTCTCCCCGTCATGTCCAATGGAATCAATGGAGTAGAGCCCCTCAGAGTATGTGTACATCCAACAAACCAGCCCATGACCTTACCGGATTTATTCAGAATGTCCTTGTGACAGGGGGAGCTGGATATATTGGTTCGTCTTTGCACATTAGAGTGTACTCAACCCGATCGTTGTTCACATTTTTCCCGCAGGTTCTCATGTTATTTATGCCCTTCAAAAAACTAGACGATACAAGGTCATATCAATAGACAACTACCATAATTCGAAACCCCGAGTCCTCGAAAAACTCTCCGAGCTCTCCAAATCGGAGCTTCCGGAAAAGCCTACAGAAGAGGAATACCTCACCACTCAAATCGACTCGCATAGCTGTGACTTGACACGGCCTGATCAAATTCAAAAAGTGTTTGAAAAGTATGGAAAGGGAGGAATCTGGGGAGTCGTTCACATTGCGGTGGGTCGCATCACCACAATTTCTTTTTGTTAAAAAACAGGGACGTTCAAAATACTGAACCTACCTTTTCGATTTGAAAATCGTACAGGCTTACAAGGCTGTCGGAGAATCTACCGAAATTCCCTTGACTTACTATGCCAATAACGTCGGAGCAACAATTTCGCTTCTTCAAGTTATGGCTGAATTCGATTGTCATCGGATCGTTTATTCGTCTTCCGCAACGGTGTACGGAACTCCACCAACCATCCCGATCCCTGAAATCACGCGTTTGAAGGCTGACAGTCCCTACGGGAGAACCAAGGTCATGGCAGAAACCATCATCAGTGACCTATGTCATTGTGGGTATTTCTTTTTGGTGTCTTCTTCTTGATTGCTAAACAAACTCTATCATGTAGCGGACAACCGATGGCGTGCATTGTCGCTGAGATACTTCAAGTAAGTATGGCGTTTTTCCTTGATGCGGAGATTCTGACGTGAAATGGATAGTCCGGCTGGTGCACATCCATCTGGTTTGATTGGCGAAGATCCTCGAGGCAAACCCGGAAACTTGTTGCCTCTACTCGCGCATATCGCGGTTGGACGTGTGAAGGATGGGCTCAAGGTTTTCGGGAACGATTACCCCACTATGTGCGCTACAAGCTATCTCCTGTCCATTCCATGCTGATCCTCTCGTGTAGTGATGGAACCTGCGTCCGGGATTACCTTCACGTCCTCGATCTTGCAAACGGACATCTTTTGGCTCTCGAAGCGCTTACACCCGAATCCAAGATCTTTGAAAAAGCCTCAGAAGCATACTTCAAGGCTTACAACCTCGGTAAAGGCAAAGGAATGAGTGTACTCCAAATCATCGAAGCCATGAACAAAGCAACCGGCTTCAATTACACATATGAGATCATTGGCCGGCGGTACGTCACTTTCCTAACGAAAGGTTGTTTTATATGATGTTGACGTTGTCTTCATTTTGTTTTTGTGTTTTGTGAATTATCAGGCGAGGGGATGTCCCTGATCTTACGGCTGACCCAGCTCTTGCGGAAAAGGAGTTGGGATTCAAGGCACCTCAAGATCTGGAGACTATGTGTCGGGATCTATGGAATTGGCAGTCGAAGAACCCGGAGGGTTATGGTGATGAGTAGAGAGGTGTGGGTTCAGAAGTGAACACACGCGCATATATGTGCGGATAGGCAGGCAGACAGGTATTTAATACAATCCGGATCTTCTTCATCTCTACCTCTGCTTCATTTTTCTTCTTCGAATTCGTTGTGGGTGTTGTGTTGTGGGGATGTGGATAGTTCACCCGTTTGATTTGTTGGAATCTTTTGACTCCCCATGATTATGTGGATTGTTTTTTTTGCATATGTGCTGATTTAGATAGACAAAATAATTAACGTGAATACCCCCTCCATATGGGCTGTTTGCTCTGACTTTTAGCAATTGGGTTTGTTCGTTTTGTTGCATTGGTTTGTCCTTGGGGGATGAGGCTCATTTCTGGTGCGTCGTTGTATGTTATCGTCTTCTTGGCTTTTGTTGATGAAGTTTTATCAGATACAGCTACTGGTAAGGGTTTTAAGTTCCACTATCTACTTCTCTGCCTGCGCAAGACATATGCTTGCATCTAGGAAAACCAATCATTCGTTCCCTTGAGGGTGAACGTGCCCTATGGAGGCTAACATCATGGCCGCCCTCCCCTTCTTCTTCAGCCCTTCATGGTTTCATCCACGTTCTTGAGCATCGAAGCAAGCATGCATATGCTCGTACAATGTCCATGTGCACGCAGCGCGCAGTGCTCGGCAAACGCATTCTAGATATATCTATCGCCTAGCTTCCCCCCATCTTGATATACGCAGGTGGATAAAAACCCTCGAGACTTCCAGAGCCTTCTTGGGTTTGTTCCGGGTTACACCGTGTCCTCGAAGGATCTCCGGTTCCAGATGATAACTTGGACGCCGGAAAGGAAGAGTAAAAATAGCAAGGGCTTGAGACTGGTGAAGCTAATAAGCTTACATGTGCAGGAGTTGATTGTGCAAGAGTTGAGTTCTTTCGCGGTTCCGAGTAATAAACTACCATTATGCAGTTAACGTTTTGAAGTTTCAGGATTGTCATAACTTGGGTGAGTGGCACTTTCCGAATGTATGCATGAGCTCGAATGAGTTTTCTGATTTTTCCCTCCGCATTTCCCGGCTGGGTTCGACTTGGGAAAAACCAGAATCCACAGATTGGGAATTTGGGATCAAAACACGAGGAACTCACGATTGCGTTCTGGGGTTCTATTCTTCGCTTGTGGGGTATCCTTGCCCTCGGAAGAACTATAATTGCGGGGATAACTATACAGCAAACGGTGCTGGCTATGGCACCCAGAGCCACGTCTGCACGTTAACCTCGCCTCGATATATATGTGATAACAGGTCTGAGCGAGGAAGGCGAGTCTAAGAATTCCAAGATACCCGTACTTTGAATGCCGAAGACACAACTATAAGTATGCCTGTGTCATGTAAGTCGCTCTTCAGTGTATCCATTTCTGTATTGATCGAGTCGGGTCTTGCATAGCTATACTGTTGTCGATTCTGTGGCGTTGCTCAAATATTTGTGTTTTTATCAAAGCAAGGAACTCGAATAGTAACTCTTCCGTCATGCCCCGGAGGAAAAGAGACGCCGGCACAAACGCGAAGGCGATGGTGGCATGGATGTGTGCCAGCAACTTTCATGGCGTTGTTAAAATGAAACGGACCCTAATCCTCAAAAAATCCATCCAATCCAGGAGAAGTTAGTTACTCCCAAGTGGCTGCTATTCCTTCGGAAAGGCGCTTTGTGCGGGACTTATAAAATAGTCTCATGACGCACTATCATTGGTACGACTCATAAAATCTACCCACAAATAACTGATAAATTCTCATGAAAGCATCCTTCATTCATCAGGTGAACGAGTCGCTCGCACTTGAAGGGGCTTCTCGACTCATTGGTGAGAAAATTGATTGTATGCTTCGCCTGAAAACATGGCTGGATACTCTCATATCCGATAGTGCGGAGATGGCGAGTGCGTATTTTCGAGGCCTATCTGTCTATATTTGACTTTGACCTGTGCATGGTGGTTGGTTGGTTTGTATTTGTGGTGCTTTTTTCACTATACTGTTGTTCATGGATGTAAACTTCTCGCGGGAAGTAGAAAGAACAGCGAACGAATCCGATGGATCCAGCGACGCTTGGCCTTTTTTCGAAGTCGAGGATTCGTTACAAATAGCGGAGTGCCTCTTTCTTCAAGAGTGGAGTACCCCTTGGACTTCATTTTGATCCTGCAATCAGTCGAGGTCGTAACATGGCTTTCGGGATCCTTGGTAAGTTCCTCTTCCTTTCTCTTTAGGTAAACATGGCAATAATCGGTCTCTGGTCACATAGAGGATAAATATCTGGAGCACGTCCCAGGGACGGCGTTGCTGACCGACCGTGGTATCGTTCACGGCCAAGATGTCAACGATGCCAAAGAACTTAAACATGGTACCGGACGGCACTCTCATATCATCTTGATTCCTCAACCTACGGATGATCCACGAGAACCGTAAGTTGCAATCAAAAACCTGGCAAATGTCGGTTCCTAATTAAAAATCGTACGCCAACCCACAGATTGAATTGGCCTCGATGGAAGAAAGAGTTGTGTTTCTGGACATTGTTCGTCTGATTCATGGTCCCTCTTTTCTTCGGTGCCCTGATCTCACTCTTTATTTTGTGTGCAGGTGCTTCACGGCTTCACTTGATGGAGCGCTCTCCCCTATGACTGGGCCTGCTTATGTTTTACTTTCTGGACAATTTGGTGTCAGCGTGAACGAGGTGACTTCGACTTTTGGGTCCATCTTGCTTGGACTTGCTTGTTTTATGTATGTCCAAAAAGTTTTATGCTGCTTCTCCCTCTTTAACTTTGACCTCAGGCTTTTCCAAGGGGCGTTAGCTGCCAAGTTCGGTCATAGAATTGTATATCTCGGCTCCGTCACATTGGTAGGGCTTTCACCGTATCATTTTCCCCCCAGTACTCATATTTTATGTCATGTCGTAGATGTTCATCTCTTGCATATGGTGTGCATTAAGCCCAAATCTTGCGTCGATTCGAGCGGCTCGCGTGTTCCAGGGCTTTGGAATGTCAGCGCTCCAAAGGTGCATTTGACACAGTCGTTCCAAAGAAAAGACGACTAACTCTTGACTAACCATAGTTTGGTTGCCTCGACGATTGAACAACTTTACTTGTACGCTCTGCTACCCATCTTGTTTCTCGTCCTAATATCACTTTCCACCTAGCGTTCACGAACGAGGCAGTCGCTCGGTCGCGTGGAGTTTCTCTATCCTTGCCGGAATCACATTGTACGAACCTCCTTTATCCTTTGTAATAAACTGACCTTCAAATTGGATCTTCAGAGGACCCTTGCTCTATAGCTTCGTCGTCCAGAATCTAACATGGCAATTGGGTTTCTGGTTTGTCACAATCCCACTTGGGCTGTCCATCTTCATGGTTTTCTTCCTCGTGCCTGAGGTCCGTCTCTGTCCTGTCCTTTTAGTCCTATTTTAGTTTGCTCATGGCTCTGGAAAGACGACTTACAGACCGAAGACTGTTCAAAAAGCATCCGACAAGGGTGGCATCGATGCATCTGACTCTACAGAGAAAGGCAGCGCTATCGTGATAGAAAATGCTAGTGATCATGATGTGGAAACGACAAGTGTCGAGCCGGCGCCACCAAGTTACAGGTCGCAGCTGACCATATACAGTGGGACATATAGCGACACAAGTTTATGGAAAATTTTCTTGCGGCCGTTCCCATTCTTGTTGTCACCTGTGGTAAGGATTCCTCTTCCTGCCTGCATTCGGCACTTTACTAAGATCGCATTCAAGACCTGGTTTATCTTCCTCGTGCATGGGATGCAAACAGTTTGGCTTAGTACGTCCCCAATTCGACCTCCAGGGCATGATACTAATATACATACATTTTCAAAGGTTTGATGCCCATTTGCTCATCTACGATATTCACAATCGAATACGGTTTCGATGCTGCCCAAATCGTACTTCCTATCCTCTTCTCACACCCTCAAATTTCTTACCCAAACACATAGGGCCTTACGAACCTCGGCGGAATTGTCGGCATTGTATTAGCCTTCATCGTGACTGGCCCTTTAATGGACTACGGAACCGTCTGGATTGCAAAACGGAATAAAGGAATATACGAACCGGAATTTAGGATATTCTTCATTGCTTCGATGTTGTTCGGTTTATTCGGATATGCGGGTTGGGCAGGTATGTCCTATCAATTTGGTCCTGGTTTGATGGCTCTCGATGGGCTGACGGTTTGGACTTTAGTGGGTACGACGCATAATATGCCTTGGATTGGCGCCGTTGCCTGTATAGCGTATGTTCCCCAGCTATCAGTCAGTGGATGATTCTGACATGGTACCCTCCATCGGATATGTGTAGAATGGCCAACTTCAGCATCATCCTATCGACTTCAGCAGCCGTCACCTACTTACTTGACACTCACGGCGTCAACGCACTACACGTCCTTGCTCTTTCCAACTTCTCCAAAAACATCGTTCTCTACGCATTCACATTCTTTGCTAATGGAATGGTCGAGGATCGTGGAGTCAGAGTGTCGTTATTGATCCTGGCTGCTGGTCAGGCTTTCTGTTGGCTTGCTTCTTTCCCGATGTACATCTACGGGAAGAGAGTAAGATCTTTCGTAAGTCACTATCTTGGAAGGATCTCTCGAGACTGGTCGTTCTTATGCCGTTTTATCAGATTGCGCGACACCCGAGATTATTCACTATCGGTGAAAATTAATACATTGCATATAAGTAACCCGAGAATCCACCTGTACGATAGTGCGTGTACACATAGCCACACGGAAAAAGAGAATGAACTAGCACGACCAAAGCCCAATAACCAAAGTGATCCCTAAAAACACAACGAGAAGTGCACAGTATAGCACATAATCAAGGACCAGCCGAAACCAGAACGACAACAAATGACGAAAGTTCCAATGGAGTCAGAAAGAGTTTTCTGGTCCGTTCCAAACATCAAACGGGATGCAAAAGTGATAATCATCATTTGCCTTTCTAAAGGCCTCTCTTACCTCTACCAACTCCTCCTGATAACTGCAAGCCTCCTCTTCCGTCATTAACCCATCCACGTCCGAAATAATATGCTCAATCAACTCGGTTGGTAACTTCTTACCAGCCATACTCTCCCAAAGTGCTTTCTTCACCCACTCTTCTTGTTGTGGTGAAACCATCTTTGTCGAAGTGATGGGAAGGACATCTGGATCTGAGATGTAGAATGATAAGATGGTGAGTCGACCAGGGAAGGAAGGGTTTTGAAGTCGGAAAGGTGAGATACGATGTTGGTAGATGTTAGGGAAGACAATGGCGAGACCAGGTCGAAGAGGAACCTCTCCGATATGTTGGTGACAAGGATCTCCGTCTTGTAAACCCCATGTACGGATGGTGGCACCTGCGTCGCCTGCGACGAAACCTCTTGGGTATGTCACAGCCATTCGGAACTGTAGCGATGCGGGTGTGATATTTTCCTGGTGACATGGCATGGAATTAGCTCGGTGGCAGTACTAAAGCCAATGACAACCTACTGCAGAAATCACATAAAAACCACAGGCTACTATGCGCTCATTTCGCATCCCCTCCACATGCCAAGGGGTTCCTTGAAAACTTGGACCTTCAGGTTGCTATCAATTCGCATAAACATCGTAATGACAATCAAGGTTTGAACCAGAGCTCACCAATACCGTCTCTGCGATATTCGTCATAACTTGTATATCTCTCCCTTTCAAATCCACGAAGTGCCTCCGTTCTTCTAAACCACCCCGATACCCCTCATCTGGTACATCAGGCAACGATAGAGGCCTAGACATGACCCACTGTCGCATATCCCTTTCGTAGTTTGACCAACCCTCTTCATCATCAGAAAATTCAGGTTCTTCGGGTTCGTCCCAAACAGTGTATTTGCAAGCACCAGATATCCGTTGTTTCAAAGGATTGTTCCGGTGTAGATCTGTAAGTGTATGCCCGAATAAAGGCATAAATCCCGTAAGGGTGGCTTCTAGCGATTTATACAGGTCTGGATATTCGTCCGGGTGCAAGCCATTGATGTAGGAATTGAACTTTGCCTTTCCATCAAGTGATAAGGACACTTCAGAAGGAAGCAGCTGGAACTTTGATGATGCGGTATAGATATCTGATGGTGGTGGTGGTAAAACACGAGGGTGTGCTGCTTGATGTGAATGAGAGACAAGAGTACGACTGTAGACGAAGCAATAGAGAGATGGGTCGACGAAAGTGGTGGTTAAGCCATTATTAGTTTTTGGCGCAACCAATCGTGAAGATGTGATATAGTGGCTTCGAAGGTCGTGAATTTGTCGTTGAAGGGTTGTATGCGTGGCTGGGTCTAGAACGGAGTGGGACTCCCAGATGCGCTCGAAGCATGAGACCTGGCTACATTCCAGGTAAACCGATGCAGGATTAGCAGAACTAAAGTGAGCATACCATCCATGTTTCTCGTTACGGAGACTGGCATAGCCTGACAACTCGTCCAAGACATAGTTGACCTAAAAATACAAAGATAGCGTGCATATAGCCCTACTCGAAAGACAAATGTCTTCACACTCACTTGTCGTTGGGATAATTCTAAATTTATGAATCCTGAAGGCGTAGGAACCTTCCACATCCGGCCAAGTGCTCGTTCAGCCCATTCTGCTCGAGTAGCCGGGTCCTTATGGCGTCGCCACCATTCAGGTTCCTGCCGCAGCTCCGCGGAGTACTGGATCATAGCGAGCTCTGAAAGCTATTCCGGGTTGAGGTCAATGACTTCGAACACATGCTTAATGCGTAAAATTGACCCACAGTACGCGGGTTATCTGGGGGTGAACGTGCGCATATAGTGAGCACACACAAATCAGTTACCCCACATGGAGACTGGTGAGCTTACCTCCAATCCCACCCAGGTAATGGACTCCAAACAGGAAAGGGTGGCGATACCCTCTGAAATGGTCTCTCAACACATTGTTTGGCATCCTGGAGAGTGTGATAAGAAAGAGAGACGAGGGATTGCGACCATTAGCAGGTCCATAGACATGCCGGTCGGTTTAATGGATTGCCGTGGTCTAAAACGGGGAGGTGTCGCGAAATTACAAATAAATTATCTAATATTTTTTGGTCAAGGTCCCTGGCTCGTGCGCACCCCTCGTCGCTCTCACGAGTTTGCCGACGACGAACTTACTGTGAACGTCTAAAGTCTGAACGTTTCCTGTCAACGAGCTGCTCTGAGAATGCCGGTGCGTTTCTGATCTCAACCAGCTGTCGTTCTTCTGACATTTTGACGACGCCCCGATTTTGCTTAGTGGGAAATTCGGATGTCCAGCTCTCGTGGGGTCCACTACTTTTTCAATTCGGTGACCAAAGAATCAGTATGGGATCGCCCCGACGGAGTCACTGAGGAGGACGTCAAGAAACTTCCTGGCGCCGAGTTACTCGACGCGAGTAACACTGCGGCTCCCAAGGGACAAGTGCGGGCTAGCCATCTACTCGTCAAGCATAGCGGAAGCAGACGCCCTTCAAGTTGGAAAGAGGTAGGTCACCCACTACAAGGCTGTTTCCTGGCGGTTATATGAACTATGCGATGTAGGAAAAGATTACACGCTCGAAGGAGGAAGCGATTGACATCCTCCGTGAATACCAAAGCGAAATCGATGGCTCTTCTGACAAGTTCGGACAACTCGCGCAGAAGCATTCAGATTGTTCATCACACTCCAATAAAGGAGACTTGGGATGGTTCGGACGTGGCCAGATGCAGAAACCGTTCGAAGAAGCGACGTATGGGCTTGAGGTTGGAGAAATAAGTGATATCATTAGCACGGAGAGTGGTGTCCATCTCATTCTCAGGACTGGTTGAGCGTGTAGTGTTGAAAGGAAAATATTGAATATTGGAAGATTCAAGGAAGTGTAATTACCACTGTACAGTATCCTCGGGCTAGGACGTCGTGCGTAGCGTAGCAAGCTCGAGATTCGTTTGGAATCGAGTGTTTGATTCGAAGACCGATGACAAACATCATTAGGTACTCCGAGCGGACCGAGCCGCAGCCGAACACCGACGCAAGCCGTTAAATCCGCTGCAGTAAAAAAGTTGCGCAAAATCACGGCATATTCAAAGCAACAACCACACCCGCGACCCGCAGTAATATTTAGAGACGTGAACTCAACATTACTGCTGGTCTTTACCCGACACCTGCCACTATTCTTTGCCAACAGCTCACGCTTAAATACTCTCTCAGACAACTGTGGTTAGCTGTGAACCTCCCGAAGCGGCTGTATCCCTGGATTTTCGAACCGTACCTCTTTCTTCTGGGTCTGGGCCGAAAAAACGATGCAGAGCTCCCATCACCCCGAACCCAAACACGAGAGTCCGATAGTGACACCAATGGCAGAATCCGAGTCTTATGATCATCAACAAGAACGAACTACCCCACGATCCGTCTTCGACACCATAAGCACCTTTTTAAACCTGAACCCAAATATTAATGGACGGCCAAGTTATGGTGTAGCAAACGACTTTGACCAATCCACGAGTTCCTATTGGTCACCTCGGTGGTGGAATGTCAACAAAAGCCGAGGAATCAACGGGGATAGGGGCGTAGAAGGAACTGAGAGCAAGGGGGCGGAGGCCATTAGACTAGGATCTCTTCCCATTCCTATCGTTGTTGCACTTTCGGTCGTCCTCGTTTCTCTTTACTTCCGGAAGAGATCTAGTCCTCCTATCCCCAAGCAAAGTAATAACACGAAGGGAAGAAAGGGAAAGCCTCGTCGACGTCCAGATATGTCAAGTATAAAGGTCTCGAAGATATTGATACATCCTATCAAGGTATGTATTTCTTCTTTCTATTTCTTTGGTGGAATCCTCGATTCCATTAGAACGAGGCCAATTGGCGAATATACCGCTACAATCCTGATAGCTAACATGCATATATTTGTATCGCATCCGCCCACTCCATTCATTGTATTTCATTAACGCTTCCCAATTTTATCCTACCAGAGTTGTCGGGGTACATCCGTTCCGTCAGCAAGATACACCCCACAAGGCCTCGAGGTGAGGTTCCATATCGTTCGTATGTGAACCTTGTTAACGGGTTGTATACTCTCTGAATCGTCGTTCAGAATGATAGGAAATGGGCCGTAATGGATGCAGTTACCAATCGCATCATAACAGCTCGAGAAGTGTCCAAGGTAATTGTAAACCCCACTTGCCAGTGCATCACATGAACTGAGTTATTTCTGTTCCCCGTGCGACCTCTCCATGATATAATATCTGCTGCCATGCCAGCTCAGATGGTATTAATCACTCCACGAATCGAGTCGGACGAAGCATCACCCTATGGCGGCCAGTTAAACGTTTCGTTTCCTGAAGACTCAGGTTGCGAGTCATTCTCTATTCCGTTGCATCCGGATGACGCTTGTCTGGAGAGTTGGTCAATGTACGTCTTGGCTCTCCGTGTGTCAGCTCCTCTCCACGCCTGACCAACCTGTCATCTGAGATTCGACATTTCTAACTGTCTGACTTATACAGATTACCAGAGATAACCATCTGGCCTACACATGCGCCATTGGATGGATATATCTGCCAGTCCTTATCCGATTCACCGACGGCTCCTTCAGATATCCTGTCGCAGTATTTTGGTAAACCCGTGCACCTGATATACAAGGGTCCTCGCCGACGGGTCATTGACGCAACGACCGCATTTCCCGAGCTAAACGCAACTGCGTTGTATCAGGATATGTATCCTCTACTCATCCTATCAGAGGAGAGTATGCAGGAAATTGAGCACGAGATAAGGCCTAAAGTTGGGACTCAAGGTATCACAGAGGGTTGGAGGGATGGGAAAGTGGCGATTGAAAGGTGAGGGACTAATTTTTTCGATGTGTGAATTTACAGTTCTGGGGACATACTTATCCCTTCACCTTGTGGGTGAACTCACGTATGACAACTTAAGGAGGTAGAGGGCTCCCCATCGGCGGGCCGGTAAAGTGCCAACCGTCTCATGAGGTCTTGACAGCTCGCCCACTGTTTGACTGATGTCACCTACCTCGTGTTATCAGTTCCATCCTGATACTTGATCCTTTCTTGATTGTTGTGGGGTTGAACTGTACGAATGACGCAACCTTGGCTCTTTTTTGTAGGTTCCGTCCGAATATCGTCTTGACTGGCGGTGGTCCGTTCGCAGAGGACGACTGGGAGGATATTTCAATCGGACCCGAGGGTGCACCCAAAATAACTTTGGTTTCAAAGTGTACACGATGTCTGGTGAGTGTGTTTTTCCAGTGGGTGTTTAATTTATGTATGTGAACGAAACATCACTTCTGTAGTTGCCGAATGTTTCTCCAGAGACGGGAGAGAGGGATGAGGCAGTGCCGTTTAAAGTTATTATGAAGTTTAGAGCCGGGCTAGACCCCGAGCAGAAATTCAAGGCGTGTGTTGGGTGTAATGCGGTCCCAGAGGCCGACGGGATTGTGAGCGTTGGGGACGTGGTACGGGTTGGAAAGATGATCGAGGACTAGCGAAAATCATTGCAAGGGCTGCATATCGCATAGATTTCCAGGTGATGGTACTTTTGGCCGTTCAACGGCGTTCTAATAGAGGATAATATACTTGTAATGATGTGTGAGAAACCGCTTTCTGTGTTGGTTTGAGCAATGTGCGAGGTACCTGTGTACTAGGGCCCAAAAGGATCTAAGATTGTCGGGTGATCAGGGTGAGCGCATGGTACGCCGAGGAGTCTCCCTGCATTGGATTCAGTGGCATCGTCCACAGTAATGGGTTGGGGAAAGTGAAATAAATTGCCACGTGATCAGTATGCGCAATGGAATGGGTGTCCTGGCTGTTGTTGATCTCATCACTCAACTGTCCATTGCAACCTTACCGCGCCGGGTTCCACTCTCCTACTGACCGAACAAGCGCTCGCCCTCCGCCCCTCCATTCCCTCCCTTTCTCTCGTAAACTTGCACCCCAAGTAGTGGCCACCATTTTGCCGATTCCAGTCCAACGTTCTCTTCTCCGTCGTCGTCCACATGGCAAAGACGATATGGAGGTTTGGAACTCAGGCTGCGCAATCTTCCCAACAGTCGCAGCAGAAGGGTGCTAATGGCGGAACTGGTTCTGGTACGATTGGTGCAGGAAGCAATGGCGCTGCGTCGAATGGTGGGACCCCTGCTGGTTCGCTTGTCGTCCCTTCTGCGGATTCAAAGAAGTTTGGGTTTGAGAATGTGAGCCTTGTTATCTACTTCCTCTTTGGTTGATGCGAGGAGGTTGACTATGTTATTGGGATATCCCATTGTGCTCGTTAGTTTGCGAATAACTGGTGAGTTGGACTTGTCAGCACACAGCATGCGGAGGATGCTCATCATGATATTCTCCTTCTTATCTTTGTCATTTCGCTCTGTTATGATGGTTTTATGACATAGCTATGCCAACTCGGTCGTACAAGCCCTGTACTTCTGTTCACCGTTTCGGGACTTGATGTTGCAAGCTTTGGACGAATCCGTTTCTCAAGAAGTTCCGCAACCCTTACCTCCGCAGAATGCTGCGAACAGCCCTCCCACAAAGACGCCACCGCCTACAAGTTCGCGTTGGAAACCCGAACGAAAGCACTCTACGGCTGGTCTACCGGGTAACGCCACTTCATCGACCTCAACCGGACAGACGGGAGGATCGACATTAGCAGAGATACCAACGTCCCCACCGTCCTTGTTCTCAGCTCTTCGGTCGTTATTCTTTCATATATCCACCCACCCAGCCGACAAAGGCACCGTTTCACCCCGCATATTCATTGACAAGCTTAAAGACCTTAATGAAATGTTCAGGCCAACTATGCATCAGGATGCACATGAATTCCTTAATTATCTCCTTAATCAGATTGTAGAAGAAGTACAGGAGCAGAAAAGACAGGCTCTAGCAAATGGGAATGCAGGGAATGGAGAGGATTGTAAGTGGCGACTGCTATGCAGACTTCAATGGCTTAATTCAGGTTTCCTTCCAGTAACGGGCTCTGTAACGACAGGGTCTTCGAAAACACCACCTACACTTACTACACTTTCTAATTCTGGGACCCCGCCGGCCGAAGCGACCTTGGTACACAAACTGTTTGAGGGTGTGTTGACCAGTGAGACTAGATGCCTTACTTGCGAAACGGTATGCATGCATATCACATACACTTCACATCCACTAACTTGGACGTGGCAAGGTCTCTTCGCGCGATGAATCGTTTTTGGATCTTTCCATAGACATTGAGCAAAACTCCAGCGTTACGGCTTGTCTACGACAGTTCAGTGCCAGCGAAATGCTTTGTCAGAAGAATAAATTCTTCTGTGATTCATGTTGCGATTTGCAGGAAGCGGAGAAGCGGTATGTCGAATCATCAAGTTTCTGCTCTGGCTTTTCCCCTTTTGTGCGCATCTGTGATTTCTGACGAGGGTACCTCCGCCAGGATGAAAATCAAAAAGTTGCCTAATGTACTTGCGCTTCACTTGAAGCGCTTCAAATACCAGGAGGACGTGCAAAGGTATATAAAACTCGCATATAGGGTAGCGTTCCCATTCGAGCTGCGCTTGTTCAATACGGTGGACGACATCGAGAACGCGGATAGACTGTATCATCTATTTGGAATTGTAGTTCATATCGGAAAGTGCGTGATCGTCCTACCTCTTCCCTTCTCGTGCTCAATTCTGTTTTTGTGTAGTGGTCCCCACCAAGGGCATTATGTTTCCATAATCAAAACCATGGCAACATGGTTCGTCTTTGACGATACCACTGTGTCCCCAATCGCAGAATCCGATATCCACAAGTATTTTGGGGAATCGAATTCTGGTTCTGCCTATGTATTATTCTATCAGGCTGGCGACATCGACCTACCTTCGCTTGGTCTTCGTGCCCCTCCTCCACCACAAACTAATCCGAACTCAACATCAATTACAGCACCCGAATTCCTTTCTCCTTTTCCCCCCATACCCACCGCATCCGGATCACCCTCAAATCACCCTCACCTTCAAACTAGCAATACCCCTTCCCTACCCCCGGGATTGCTTTCCGAGGAAGGAGACTCCTCGGATCAAAGTGACCCTACATTCCCGAGCACACCTTCGTCATCATCCCCATTACAGGTTCCGACGCCCAGCGACCATGGAGGGAAATTACCTATACAGACCGAACCTCCAGTACCACCATCCATACCACAACCCATATCTATTCAAGTATCTGGGTCAGACCAACCGGCTGACTCGTCCGCATCAACGTCAACGACAGCGAGTAAACTGTCAAAGGGCAAATTTAGCTCGCTACGTCCGACAGTTCCGTCATTTTCTGCCAAGTCGTCGAGTCATGTTGCCCAGGTAAATGGGCGTGCCGTTTCAGGGCCATCCATCAAAGGAGAAAGATCGAGTACAAGCGCCTTGGAGGGTAGGCGCTCGGCGACAATGGGGCCAGAACATTCAGCCGATCCACAAACTCAGCGGCAGGTTCCAAACCGCTCTTCGACACAGCTTTCAACTGGGCGACCTTCGGTCGGACTCGATGATGGAACATCGTCCAATGGGCACGGATACTCGCCGACTGCCGCTACCCCGTCGATGGCGGACTTGAATGAGTCAACACCTCTTGTAGATGCGGAGGGGGAGGACAGAGGGAGCAGTAAAGACAAGGGGAAGGGAAAAGATAAGGATAAGCTGGAAGGAAAGGGGAAGCCTCGTCCGCCGGAGCGTAAGCCCAGTGGGTGGTTCTCTCGAAGAAGCTTCAGAATCGGGGATTCGAAAGACAAAGATAAGGATAAGGCATGGCCTCCTGCTGGCGTCAACCATGGCAGAGGTTATACGACGACTGGAGGTGAACCTAGTCACCACGAACCAGAAGCGCATCCAGCTTCCTCATGGTTCAAGACGACGGGTGTATCAAGTAAGGAAAAGGAGAAGCGGTTACCTTCAGGATCTCATTTTGATCCTGGTGCAGCCCATTCAACCCCTTCGAAACCTAAATCAACAACCTCCAAGACATCACGGAAGTCTATGACTGCACATGTAGCAAATGGGTACGAAAGTGGGTCGGCGAACTCATCTGTTGGGTCGACGGCCACGAGGTCTGTTCCATCCTCCTCGAGGAGGGACAAAGAGGTTCCGCCATTACCAGTCAGTGCAACCGAATTCCCTCCGGCAGTACCTGCCCTACCAGATGCAGGGCTATCTGGAGGTGGAGCTCGTTTTTTGAACCGAACACAGTCATCGCCATTTAGAACTGGAACGGGTATGGAACGAGGGGGTGGTGGTGGTGGTGACATTGATGGGATGCCAACGACAGGTGATGGTACGGACGAATATACGGATCCACGGCCCACGTTTAGCACGTTTTCATCTGCTTCACTCGTAGGAGGAGGAGGAGGAAGTACGCCGACGACCACGACTACTACGAACACGAGTTTTACAGAGGAATCACTGGCAGTACCACCTGTTCCCCCATTACCGCCTTCATTGATCGGGATTGGTGTTAATGGCGGAGGTGGTGGCTCACATGAACGGCAGATGAGCGGTTACGTTTTGGTGGGAGAACCTGAGGAGTTCCCTACTGATGCGAATGGGAGTGCTAGTGATGTTGTACAGCATCATAAACCCAAAAAGGGATGGAGACGGAGTGAACAGGAGGAAGCATCTGACTTGAGGTCGTATTCATCGCATACCACGACTACACACCCTTCCACTGCCACAACTGCCGCTTTGAACGGGCTGGGGAGTTGGGGAGTTGGGAATCATAGCCTAGGTAGCAACACGGCCAACACCAGCACGAGTACAAGCACGGTTGGCATCCCCCTGAGTGGTGGAGGAGGTCTCGGCTTCAGTGCGAATGCCAATGCTAGCAATGCGAGTCAGACGTTGAGAAGGGCTACAAGAAAGTTGAGCTTGACGGCTCCTATGCTTGGGTTTGGAAGAAAGAAGGATGAAGAGAAGGACAGGCATAAGGAGAAGGACAAGTCGACCTCGCTGGCGGCGCAGATAGCTGCAAGGTTCTGAGCTGTCTGTTGCCTAGACAATTTGGAGGGTTCGAGGACGTCTCTCCTTTTTGTCTTTTCGTTTGATCGTTGTCTATCTGCATTTTTTTCTTGTCTATACGAGGACCGTTCATTTTGGCATGCAGCACGCTCCCCTTTCATCCGCTCCCCATATTCCCCTCCTCTATACTCCCCTCTTTTTGCATGATATGTTTTACCCCATCCACATGTTTCTTGTTCAAGTTCAGAGGATATACAGGTTATCACCATATCACCAGCCATTCACAACCCACTGCTACATCTTCATTGATATCCACATTACCCCCCCGTCAATTCATCATGCCCTGCATACATATTTCAGCCAAGTCATTTTCTTGTTTGCCTTTCGTTCTTGTTCGTTTTCTCCACCGATTGTCATTTGGCCTTTTTTTGATATCTCTTTATTTTATCTGTTTTCTACACTCTGTCGCTTTGTAATGTACTAGCATTTTTCCAATTCTAGTTTACGTTTTTTTTAGGCCTCGAGGACTGTTCAGCTCCATTCCAACCCTGAACACGTTCACGGCTTCCGAGTCGACTGGCAATGACGATGGATCCGGATCGCGTCCCGTAAGATGTCAATTTGAAATTGTAATCTTTGTTGCGTGCCGCGTATGTAGGGGGCCATACTACAATAAATGTTCTGGTCCCCATTGTCAGCGCCTTGTAGGAATGCAATGTGGTGCTTGCTATCCATACTTCCCTCTTGGTACTAGTCCCATTTGGGCGGTAGAACATATGTGACTGTTGCGTGTGGTTGGTGATGGCATACGCAAATCGGGAAATTAAAAATCCAAATAAGGAATTGGAATATTGATGCTGGATAACTTTGTTCGGACTGGTAGAACTACAGCTCCGAACAGGATGTACGAGACGAGGAGTATCATGGGAACGAGCGCTTGCTCCTAACGGCGTGTAAGGAATTGAAATTGGGTTTGGGTTGTACGGCTCCTGCTGGTACAAGCACCGATCTTCGCCTGCGAGAAGTTGATCCACCAAGTCACACACCAACGGCCGATTTCCCTTGTATCAACCTGAATAACAAAGTTCGTAAGTGCGATAAGTGTCCCAAATGCCGTACAGCAATATTCATGAATGCTGCCCTGGTCCACGCGTAGGTTCTTCTAGCTGTACGCTGATCAATACATAAAAACGAAAACAGGTTATCCAGAGGAGGGCACTTTCATACAAACGAAACACAAGCTGCACGAGGTGAATGTTAGGGAATCATTTCCAGACCATAGCTGGGAGTCTAGCCAAGGAGAAGACTCGCCGTACGTGTGGGTCGTTCCTTCAAACAAGTAATCCTGTGCGGTGAACAAACTACAGACCCCAAAGACCTCAAAACCCGGTCCACAGCAGATCATCCTAATGCTCAACGGGTAATACAACGTAGTCTAGGGTCCAACGGCGTTTCATAAGTGCGGAAAGGGTGTACGGCCAGTAGTGGCAGGTCACTCGACGCCGAAGATAACCTACAGCTGTTTCTGGGTTGATGTGCGGTTGGGCGTCCATGCATCCCATCAAAATTAGGTGGGTGCGTCCCGATCGTGGCAAAAGACAAATTTCCCTACTTTCCCTTGTACCACCACTACATACCAGCGCATTCGACGGTCATGACATTCCTACGCCGCGCGCGGGGTGCGATATACTCGTGTGTATCCCGAGGCTGAAGCGCTGAAGGCCTGAGATCTGAGAGCGGGTGTTTCAAGTTCTCATGCAGGCCGTCTTCAACCGCCCGTACGTCGTCCTTTCCTACTTCTCTCGTTTCTTCTTCGGACGGCGTTATCCCAAGAGCAGCGGTTATTTTCTTGTTCGTATGCTTACGACGTGGCTAGACGTGAACAGCCTTCCATTTTTATTTCCAAAAACACACCGACACATATCCATACGACTCTCCGACCGTCGATCTCGAGCTCGAGTCGCAACATGTCGACGTTGGGCGTCGTGCGGACAGCTTTGCATTGGTTCCTATCAAAGAAATGTATTAAAAGACCGTCAAACTTATGATCGAGGTGTGGTTATTGGTTGACATATTCTCATCGCTTCGAAAGAGCTTGTTGGCATTGTATATCCCGCGTCGTGGAGTGACGTGTCCATGTGGACGCACCCCCGGACAACTTGGGCGTCAAAGACGAAAATCCTCGGAGCCATTTAAGAGATTCGAAGGATCTGGGTGGAAGCACCAGGGTCGGAGACGTCAAAAAGACAATGGTTGGCGGATGCCGTACCAGATAAATCCTATGGTATTTCGGATGAGAAAGAAGGAAAACAAAAGCCCATGGGCGGTATAGAAAGTACAATATCGTAGCGACACAGTTGTGATTCACTCGGTTAAGTTATGCAATTAAACTCTAAGGCAAGGATTAAGGGGATCGAACCAAAGGGAGTGTACTGGAAACGAGTGTACGGTGATACACGGGACGAGAAGGCCACATAGCCCATGTGAAGAGAGAGAGGTCGATCAATAGGTCGAGTGTACCGCGATCTATAACAAGATCTAGAGGGTACCAAGAAGGAAAGCGGCCGCAACTAAGGCTAGGGGGAGAAGGGGAGTGCTTCTCGCACGATAAGGATGCCCATTGGGGTTCGAGTCGGAAAACGCAGGAAACACGGTGACATGAGGATAGGCTGGGTCGTCTGTGCCGTACATGGTTGTATAACCATCGTCTAGAGAGGGAGCTGCCTCGGTGTGGATCGTCGATGCGCCGGTGTATATCTGGCCAAGCTCGTTGAGTCCTCCCACGTCATCGAGTAAATCTAGACAGCGAAACAAGGCAAGAGTCAGCGCTTATATTGGCGACGACGTAGGAAAGGCATTACTATAATCTACGCCTGCTTCTGTTCGCTGCGGACGCCAGATAATTGAATGAGCTCCTGCAGAGGGACAGGAGAAACGACTTACGAAGTATCCAAACCAGGCATACCGTTCTATCCAATCTAATCCGTCCAAGTATATGGTGGTTGCGTTTAAAAATGCAGCCACCTCTGCAGAGTTCACCTATCAGTTCGATGTTCTTGGAGAACCAGGATATTCTCACCTGTGTCATTCGAAGAGGTGTCGGCATACTCGGTTACCCAAAGGGTTTTGTTTGGGAACTGTGTGTGTATATCCCACAAGTAATTGTAGAAGCCTTCAGTACCGGTCCCGTACCTGATCCGAAGGTTAGTCGATGTCGACGTCTACCTCTCGCAAAAGAAATTTCGGCATGAACACGGCTTACCAGTGGAGGGGGATGAAGTCGATTGTGCAGTTGGTACAGGCAGCAAAAAAGTCGATGAGCCATGGCTTTCCGGTACCAGATGCAGTCACTGCCGGAGCCCCTAACTTGACTCCAACTGAACTCAGGGGCTCGATATACTGCATCCACAGCGAAGCGGCTTGTGACGGCAGAATATTTGACTCTTGGTCGAAGTCAGGCTCGTTGAAGCCCTAACAGATAGTGAGTTAATTCTAAGGTTATCTTGACAGTCGAGACGCGCACGAACCAAGACGTGCGTGGCGTTGCAAGCGATGGCATTTGGGATGAAATCTTCGATGTTAGGAGAACCCCATTGCAACGGTACATATTCTAAGCCGGACGTCGCGAGGTACGAGGGGGGAGTATTGGCCCAGTCATAGACCCATGTGGTGACACTACTCGATTGATTGGCATTGAGGATGTCGTTGGGGGTGTTGCCAGCAGCAAAGGCAATACCTCGCTTCGGATTCTTTTGTGCAGGGCCAGTTGAATTGGTGGTAGGGGGAGGGGGAGGGGCAACTGAGCTTGTCGGCGAGGGAGGGGGAGTTGACACGACGGAGGTTGTCGGCGAGGGAGGGGGAGGTGACACGATGGGGGCTGTCGAGGCAGCAGGGTCAGTGGGCCAGGCCTGCGAGGAAGAATCTAAGCTCGGGGTGGTAGGGTCGCTGGTCCAGGCTTGCGAGGAAGAATCTAAGCTCGGAGTGGTAGGGTCACTAGACCAGGTTTGCGAGGAAGAATCCAAGCTCGAAGTGGAGGTTAAGTTCCAATGAGCTCTAGCCACAGCAAGAAGAGAAAGAACAACAAGAGAGTGTGAGTGTCGACAGACCATGATTAATGTGGGCTAGCAAGAATGGCCAGGTAAAGAGGGAGAATAGGCCCCACTTCCTTCTTATCTTCTTACTATGGCAGAGAGAGCAGAAGGACGACGTGATGACATCGGGTGAGCTGGACAGGGCCAACTGTCGAATTTGACGGCCATATCTCGAGCAGCTTCGTGCCCATGAGGAACAGATCACTGTCGGACGTTCAAGTTGGCGGTCGAGCACATTCCTACATTTGCATCGAGAAGTCGATAGACAGCGCACAATTCCTGAACTTTTGATCGACTCGAGATCTCGAAGCCACTTCTAAAATAGAGCGCTCTACTCCCAATGGAGAACTCCTTGAACTCCAAGGACGAGATGTTGAGTTGGCTCTGAGGCGGTTGTTCCTGAATTGAACCCGGCGATATAGAATGACCCGAGGGAAGACAACAATTCTATGCGTCATGGATGACAGGGCTGAGAGACTTCGAACATACACCCAAATAGCTCGAAAAGGACAACCGTAGACTTGAGATGCTCGAAGAACATGTACAGGCTTGTGTTCGTCAGCCAGTGTCTGATCGATCCTACTTTCCAAATTGGGATTCGGACCTGATCGGGCTAACTGAAATAAACGACTAAAATTGAGAAGCCAATAATGAATGAATGATCATGTTTCCAGCGCACCAGTAATTCTGCAGCATCCAAGTTGTTTTCAACGGAAGTCGTCGACCATCAGTAACTCTGAGATCTCGACGACCTTGTGCCCATGTCGCTATCAGAAGTCTATCCATGCCGGGGTAACAAGCATATTGTCAGCACAATCGTTTTGGCTATGTCAACCTCAGGTAGACTACTTTAAGGTGAATCGAAAGACTCACCTTCAGGCCTCGGGGCCGTTGCCTGCTTCTCGGTATTCCTCCGCTGACTCATTCGTTGACACACCCACAGGGACGCGTCATGGTTCTATGGGCATAAGTCAGCACAACTTCGGCTTTATGACAAACCAGAGCGTCCCCTACGGGGTTTTTCTCGAAATGAGTCGAGTGTGAGGCTGAATAAACAATCAGAAAGTGGCAGCGGGTCCACGAGCCACGGATCGATTTCTAGTGCCGTGTTTTTGGTTCCTTGTGGCCTTTTGATAGTCGGTGAGCGCAACCTTCACCTCGTCGGCCCAGGTTTGAACATATGAGGATGCCAACACCTGTTGGGTTGGTAATATATCTGGTTGGTAAGATGAAAATATGATTTCGCCGGAATCTAGCGAAAAGGGTATGTATATCTTCATGGAGCACGATCGTCGATCGTGGTTGATGTGACAAATCTAGTTAACGTTGGACAAGATGTGTGTCCGCCACGAGGCCCGAGTATTATCTCAAGTATATCAAGTTTATGAGACTGGAAGAGTTGCCCTCCGCAAGGCGGTTTCGGGATGGTTGCGCTATAGGCACTGCACTTGCGCGAGGCCGAGTGGCAGGGCCGGGAGAATGGGATTAATATTGAGTGCATATCTGGGAATCAAAATTGAATCAAATACTTTGGCTAGTGTGACCGGTCTCAACTTTTTCAACTCCGCGAACAGACCTTATTCAGCGGGATCCCGGAAAAGCAACTAGTCTAGCAAGTTTATAAATGTCGGTTTTCGTTCGTGGCCAACCAGCCCCCCTCCCTTCGTGCCCTTCAGTTCCATGACCGACACACCGGGTGACTCTTCCACCCTCAACGACTATAAGCAGTCAGGCACCCCCTCTGCCTTGCCGAGCCAAAATCCATCATCCCACCATGTCGACGTTGTTCGAGCTGAAGCCGAATTCAACGCCCTTGCGCGCCAACTGAGCCAGCAGTCTCGCACTGAACGACCACAGTCCCAATCCAGTTCCTCGACGAATCAGAATGACGCCGAGAAGGCTAACCAGCCGGAGCCCTTCGATCTTCGCGAATACTTGACATCTTCGAACGACGCCAATCAGCAAGCAGGCATTAAGCATAAGGTTCGCCTGCTTCGCCACATCCATGTCATTGTGGTACTCACCTTCCCATAGCATGTTGGAGTTACTTGGGAAAATCTACAGGTGGATGTGGTTGGCGGGGTCAATAGTAAAGTAAGTCCGTTGGTCCCTCCTCCGGCATCCACTTTGACAGAGCACACCGCAATAGTTTTACGTTGGCACCCTTGGTGGTAAGCTATCGCATATATCCGGTCATAACATCCCTTCTCACGTACCGCACCAGATACCACCATTGCATTCTTCCTCGGCCCTTTCCTATGGTTATGGAGTTTGTTTGCTCCGCTTTTTCCCAAGAAGCCGATACCAACGCGGGCAATTCTGCACAAGTAATTGTTTCGCGCATCGCTGGCCTCACGTACTTACACCCTCGTCAGGTCGTCAGGCGTTTTGAAGCCCGGTGAAATGTGCCTCGTGCTGGGGTGTCCAGGATCTGGTTGTACGACATTCCTAAAGACGATCGCGAATGAACGCAATGATTATGCGAACGTCTCCGGTGATGTTCTATATGCGGGTATCGACGCAGCGGAAATGGCCAAAAGTTACAAGGGAGAGGTTGTTTACAATCAGGAAGGTGTGTGACAATTTAGCAGAGGTACTCGTGCCGGTATTAACGACCCGTAAAGACGACATTCACATCGCCACCCTGACCGTCGCACAGACATTGGCATTTGCTCTCTCCACGTGGGTACTATCTTGAGGTTATTTCAGTCATCCATTTAAATTATTCCTGCAGGAAAACACCTGGCCCGGATGGTCGCCTACCTGGTGTTACGAGAAAAGACTTCGATCGTCAAGTGTTGGACACATTGTTGCGGATGCTAAATATCTCGCACACCCGGCAGACCCTAGTCGGAGACGAGTTCGTCCGCGGAGTCTCTGGCGGTGAACGCAAACGCGTTAGCATTGCGGAAATGATGGCAACGCGCGCCCGTGTTCAATGCTGGGACAATTCGACCAGGGGCTTGGATGCATCGACTGCGCTCGACTTTGCTAAGAGCCTGAGAGTCATGACGGACGTTTTGGGACAAACTACCTTTGTTACTCTGTAAGTGACGTCAGAGGGTTCTGGCAGAGCTAAGCTGAACTTGTGGCAGGTATCAGGCGGGTGAGGGCATCTACGACCTCTTCGATAAGGTTTTGGTGCTTGATGAAGGTCGACAAGTGTTTTACGGCCCACCCACTGAAGCCCGCGCATACTTTGAACATCTTGGATATAACCAGCTTCCCCGCCAGAGCACTGCGGATTACCTCACGGGTTGTACCGATCCTAATGAGCGTCAGTTTGCCGCGGGTCGCTCAGCTGACGATACCCCATCCACTCCCGAAGCTCTCGAAGACGTGTTTACCCGTTCGGAATATGCGCGAACCAACCAAAGAGCTCTGGCTCAGTACAAACGTTCAATGGAAACGGAGAAGGCCGACCAAGAAGCTTTCCGTGCTGCTGTTGCCGCAGACAAGAAGCGTGGTGTCTCCCAGACGAGTCCATACACCCTTGGGTTTTCTGGCCAGGTTGCTGCTCTGACTGTTCGGCAATTCCAGATGAGAATCCAAGATAAATTCCAGCTTGTGACTAGCTACACCCTCTCTCTGGTTTGTTTTAATTCCGCTTCGACAATTTATTCGACCCTCTAACCTCACCTTGTCACAGGGGTTAGCTCTCGTTATTGGCGCAGCATACTTTAACCAACCCTTATCCTCGGCCGGTGCATTTACACGTGGAAGGTAAGCCTAGATTCTCCTTTCATTTACGATCGATCGATTAACGAAGCATAGTGTAATCTTTGCGGCACTCCTGACCACATGTCTGGATGCCTTCGGCGAGGTGCGTCACGCCAGTTACCTTTGAGCGCTTTGCTGAATCCCCCCAGATGCCAATGCAAATGCTCGGGCGTCCGATCCTGAGGAAGCAGGTATGCACATTCTTTCACACTCGGAAGCGAGCACCAACCGATTTTCGCAGACCAGTTACAGCTTGTATCGTCCCTCCGCTGTGGCGTTCGCGAACACATTGTCCGACCTGCCCTTCTCCGCGAGCAGGGTCTTCCTGTTCAACCTTATTGTCTACTTCATGTCTGGGTTGCACCGCTCGGCTGGTGGTTTCTTCACGTTCCATCTGTTCAATTTCCTTGCGTACCTGGCGATGCAAGGTTTCTTCCGGACTTTCGGATTAATTTGCACGAATTTTGACTCTGCTTTCCGCTTGGCTGTGTTCTTCGTTCCCAACTTGTAAGTCCGACGCGTTCATCCCTGTCGAACAGAGTCGCTGACTCCTTCTCAGCATCCAGTACAGCGGTTACATGATTCCGGTGAACAGCATGAAGAGGTGGCTCTTCTGGATCGTAAGTCGAGTGTATTTTCCGCGTGACAGGTAAAGTAACATTTTTGTAAAGTACTATGTGAACCCCGTTGCGTATGGTCAGTTTATCCGGGTTACCGTGGGCGTATTCGTACTCATTCTCGATTCACAGCATGGCAGGCTTGCATGGAAAATGAATTTATGCGCATCGAATTCCCTTGCGACGGCAATTCTGTTATTCCCAGAAACGGCTTCGGCCTGAACATGTATCCGTAAGTATAGCCCCTACACCGCCAGACGGGCCTGCAGTGGTGGTCAGTAAAATGTTGTTCAGTTGATATTTGAGGTTGTGGTAGTAAAAAATTGCTGCCCGACAGGCCAGTGGATTTACGGTGCGTGATTTGCTGGAGGGAAGTGAACACGCCAAGCATGGTTCAACCATGGTTTGTGGCTGTGCAACCGTACGCGTCATCATCCCCGCTGCTGCCAGCATCGCGTCGCCTCCCTCCGATGTCATAGCAGATAAATGGTCTTATTCAACCATGTAAAGACAAGCAGTTTGTATATACCGTGTGCTCAGCGCAACGTCTGCAATCGAAAATTATACAAGCTAATCATCGTCACCTCCTGCTTCACCTGGGCCATTTCGATTATCCGCATCAGTATCGTCGTCATCGTCTGAAGGAATTGTGGGATCAGAAATGTACGTGGATTTGTCGGTGCTAATTGTAGCTTTCTCCCACCTGTATGATATGGTCAACGGACATGAGAACGAAATTCGGACAACGGGTACGTACACTTTCCAAGCATCACTCTCCGCATTGCTTGAATTCTTTTTGACCAGAGTATTCAATGCCGTCTCGAGTGCCTTCCAGAACCCTGTGTCAGCGCCCTTTGTATTCTTCTTCGCGGCCATTGGAACAGCAATCTGACGCTGATCTCATAAACCATCAAGCAGGAATGGAGGAGAAAGTTCAACATACCGCCAAAGCGATTCGTGCAGTTGTGGCCTCAGAAACCTTTCCGTTTGCTTTTCTCTTATGGAACTCTGACGTGAGCTTCTGAACGAGAACATCGAGGGGTGCACTGGACCACTTGAAGATCTATAACCAATGCCGGGGGTTGTTAGTTGAATTGTGATATGGTCGGCTGAAAAGTACGTACCATTTTGCGAAATTTGTTTCGAACGCCGGTAATCTCCTTGTCGAGGTAGGCTTCAACGACCGCTTTCACCACTTCGTTGTCCCTGATTGCTTCAAGGTGATAGCTTGCACGATGTTTGGATATTTCCTCCTATCGGCATATAAGCAACGTGATGTTGGCTATTGTGATGAATAGGCATACCATTGTACGACCGACCGCGTTTTTGAAGGTCATGTTGGATTTGAGGAGCTGGTGATTGAGCTGAGTCTTGATTGCAGACTGATTTAGTGCGCGTCAGTTGTATCTATGACATAGCGCAGAATCCGTCGCACCTTTTGCCCGGCATCAAGGTCCCAACGAGTTTTTGTATATTGGATTACTGTATCGACACCCTTCTTCAGCTCACTCATTTGACTGAGCGCGGTGCTGGTCTGGGACTCCATTGCGAGGAGTCGTGTGTGAAGAACGGCCAAGCGGAGGTTTGGATCCGGTGGGAGCTATTCGGGCATGTGTTCACAGGAGAGTAGGCCCACGTTTGAAAAAAAAAACTACCTGGTTGAATTCGAGCGCGCTTTGCTGTTGCATCGGGACTAAACGGAGCGTATTTGCAAGTTTTGTTATGTACGCAGTGCCATCGTAGATGCCGAGATGTACTGGGGACATTTGAGGAACTGACATGCTTCGTTGGATACCGGGGGTGGTCAGTGGTTCGAATTGTCCGTCGTGGGTGGTATTACGGGAATCAGGTGGTTGTTGGAAAAACGAACCATGATGGTCTGTTCGGAATGTGTCAGGAAAGGGTGAACCGTATGACTCAACAGTTGGATTGTTGAATCACGAAAGAGGTGGAAGGCTCACTGTTATCTCCCAAAAAGCTTAAACCTTCGTGTTCGTCATGGTGTTGACTTGTCTGCTCTGCATTACGAGCGTATGGGGTTGACGTGTGGAGGTTGGGTCGAATGCTGCGTTCAGGAAACTGGCTGGGCTGCGGTTGAGGCATCGTGATTGTGGTTGAAGTGGTCCATCGTGCAAAAAAAAAAACAATAGCGGCAGACGGAAGCAAATGAAGCCTTTGCACAAACTGCAACAAAACTTGATAAGCACCTTGTGGACATGAAAGAATCAGGTATAACACACCTTCTGAGACAATGTCAACCCCTCGCGATGATACGAAAAGGCGAGGAGGGAATAAGTCAGCATAGTCCGTCTCCCTCTCGTTCCGTCTCAGTACTGCTTGCTCATTTGATATATATTCTAGCCTTCTTGACCCAGAGGGCGGTTGGCTGAACTCCCAAGTGAGCGACACGCAAGCCGTCAATTTCTACGAAGCACAAACATCACGGAAAAAAGAAAAGGCATACAGTGATTATGGTATGTCATCGCATTGTTTAGCCACAACTTCATTATAACAGTCGAGAATGTTAGATGAGAATGCGAGTGGTTTGCTGAAACTCGACGAGACGTGTGTGGGTGAATCAGACGTGGTTGACCTGGAAGTTGGAAAACGGCAAGGTATGTTGGTGTCACACTTTGGCATTCACGGTGTCACTCAGGCTTGTGTCGTGCTCAGAGCCCTCAGACGCATTCTGTCATCGCATTGGCAAATGCTGTGATCACGTCGATAGCTTGGAGAAGGATGTTGCACGGCTTCATCAGAAGTTGGACCAAGTCCTTCTGCAGAACGGCCAGCTTCTATCCTTCCAGCGTATTCTTCTCGAGATCATTCAAAATCCCTCAGCTCATGCCATTTCCACAACGGCTAGTGACATGGCAGCTGAAGCCGATATTGAGGCTGAACATGGTCATCAACCTTCCGATGCTTCTGGATGGACCCTCGATAGCCAGGAAAACTCCCAAGTGCTCAAACGCCGAAAGACTGAAGCTCATAAACACCAATCTCTGGATGCTGAGCCCCGCATCCCATCGCTCGAGTCTCAGCTGTTCCGTGTCATTACGAAAGGATATAAAGAGTAGATTCAGTATTCTACTGTACGTTCAATCATGATTCACGTATGCGCTTTGAACTCCGTTCTCCATCCTCTCCTGTAACCGGTGCTTCCGTTGCTTTACGCTTACCACCCTTTCGTTTTTTCTTTTGAGTGTTTACTGGTCTCTTTGGCTGGTCTTTTTCTGCTTCTAACTCGAGGTGGTGCTTCACGGCGATGGAAACCAGCTCTGGGTTGTCTGGCGAAATCCTTGAATTTGGCTGAAGATGTTGGATATGCTGAGCACTCCGTAGCTGTGCGAGATTGAGCAGGAGATCATTGGGATTCTTTGTGTGGAGAACTTCATTTTCAAACCGTCCTGTGGGTTTACGTTCTTGCTGGACTTCACGTGTGCGAGTTAGTGAACACCCTTGGGCGGCACAATTATGAAAGGTGCCGATACTTGCAATGCATGCCTGCAATAGAGTCACTTAGTATAAGAAGCATGAAATCAGGAAATGCATACAGACATTTAACGAACACCAGATTGGAGCATCTAGAGATTTATCCAGAGAAGGAAAGTGATAAGGAGGAGTGGCCAATCCTATCTCGTATGGTTGGACCAAAACACCAAAAAAGGATCCTGCTTCAGAAAGCATTTCAATAGTGCGTCCAACACAAACCTGGCCACCGTGGGGTGACTTATATAAGACGAATCCCCCTTCTTCAAGGACATCATTGTTTTTGAGAATAACTTTGGAGCAGTATCGAACTGATACAGTGTCCTGGACTGTTGGTGTATTGACACTATTCTTGGCACTTTCAGTTTCTGACCACAGTTGAGAACTGGTCTTGGGCTTGTGTATGAATTTTCCTGAACACATAATCAGATATAATCAGATATGATAGTCATAGGTCAGAGGCACAATTCACATACCAGCATGATTTGTAGGGAAAAGACTAGTCATTCCCATGAGCTTGACAAACATTTCATCTTTGGTAAGTGCTAAAATAGCATCACCAGCACATCGGGGTTCTGATAGTGGACCATTGTGGTCATGGGTAATCCAGCCACCACTTATGAGATGGCGCACAATGTGCATGTGGTTGAATGATGACGCAATATCCATACTGGGGGCTTGTCGGTTTGAATGGACACTTCGTGTTCTGATAACAAAATTGTAAGATTCAAATGATTCAGTTGCAGTGAGAACTGCAGGACCAAATCTCTTGATATGATCAACCATGTGGATAAGAATGTGGAATTTTGGTTTGTTGAACCACTGAGTATTCCACAAAGCAGTGGAAGCAAGAAAGTCGTCAATAGCATGTTGAAGACATTGCTGTAATATTTGTAATGTTCGTTAAGTATAGAGGGTCTAAGATGAATTAGAATCTATTGTGAACTCACCAGATAGTGTGGCAGATTGCTAATCTCAGGCTGAAATGCCAGTGGTGCCAGACGGCACAGGGACAGCCATGCAGAATATGCCTCACTTGGAACCAAATCGATTAAAACAGCTGGAGCCAATTGAAGAACAAGCCGGAAGTCTCGTCCAGTAAGAGAACCAGCATACTGGACCAGAGTTGATCCACGAGGTTTTGTCAGACCAAGACCACAAGTATTGAAGCTGTTGATACGGGCTTTGAGCAGCTCTTTATTTTCTTGGTTTTGGCGGGAGACTGCATCTCTCCAGAAGTACTTCACAAATCCTAGAAGGATCACATGAAGGATTTCAACAGGAGTATCAGAATTGGGGTCAAAGCCTGAAGTATAAGTGTAAGGTCACAATCACAAGTGAATTTCATGGTTACTGTATACTCACCATCAAGGCGCAATGATGGACTAAACAGGTTATCTGGCATTTGTTTCCACAAATCTTCAATTGTTTTCGCAATGTAGTTACTTGAAGTACCAGATGGATTGACTTTTTGATATTCCTTTGCATCTTGGCAAGCTGCTTCTAGCTTATCAGCAAAATACATGAAATACTTGTCCTTTACACCAGTATCTGTCATCTTTGTGCCTGCTGTTGTTGGTGCACCACGTAGGTAATCTTTGAGTTGATTGTCCAAAGCTGTCAATGTGTCCAGCTTAGAACGAGGTTCTCCAGCCTAAAGAGATAGAATCAAGACTGAAAACCCAGTTCTAAGTAGTCGAACTTACTTTTAGAAAGTCTTTTACACGTTCTTCTAGACCAGCTGTACCAGTGGGTCGATTTTTGACATCTGCACCTCGTACATGGCAAACCCGGCAAAAGCACTTTCCAGATAGTCCAATGTGAGATGCAAATTCACTTTGCATAGGATTGTCTCCCAGCATAGCAAGTAGCCATGGAAGCAGTAAAACAAACTCTTTCAATTGACAGTCATAAGCTTCGATGCCAGACTGCTGAGCTTTCCTGAGGAGGCATCAATTGATGTATAAACATGGCAACAAATAAACATACCTGAGAAATTCAATTACAGCTTCAAACATTTCTAATGGCGATGCAGTGTTTGATGTTGCCAAAAAGTGGATGTTATACAGGAGATGGGCATGTTCGTGCTGAAGACCAGCAAGTGTTACCAGCAGAGAGTTATGTTTGTTCCATTTTTTGGACACATTCCCAGAGGTATCATCGCAATAGAACCAGAGGGGGACAGATAGTACACGGCGCCCCTTTGCAATGGTCCTGTATGGGTTGGGTGATAGAATCTCACATGGCTCAATTTCGAGTGCCCCATCCTCCCACTTCTCACCAGAATGAACAATACCTGAAGTTGTAAGCTAGTGAGTATGTAGAGAAAGGAACTAAACATACCCGAAATTCTCTTCGGATCAGAAAGACCATAGTATACATATGTTGTCTGAAGGTCAAGAAAGCATGCAGCAAAGTCGGCCAGGGGGATCTCTTCACAACTCTCTCCACGGTTATCAATGAGAAGACTGTTCTCGCTTGGATGAGATTTCAGGTGCTGAACCCGGGCCCAAATTTCCCCATCCTTCAAAAACCAACGAGAAGGGAGGACACCACAGCATTTACCACCAATAAGGGCAATAGCCGGTTCATTGACAAAGTAGTCCTTCTCGTTGTGGCGCACCATTGGTCCCGCAAGGTTGGCATCAACTTCATGGTGCCACTTGTTGGCCTCGCTTGCTTCTGTCAGGCACTCTCCCGAATCTGTGCTGAATATCTTGATGAACGGCCGGATGAGAGGATTAGCGAATTCCTGAATAATACAGTCAAAAATGTGCTTGAAGTCACGAGTCAGAAGTACGTCAACATACATCAGCAAGGACACGCCCTAAATCAATGATAGTATAGAGGTTCCCCAAACTACCTTTTTTCAGCGTCGGTTTGACACCACAATAAGCCTGCAACTTTGGCCGATGTGACTTGACCTGACGGATGGTTGGGAGATTGACCACCCCGCACTTCATCGCAAACCACCGTGTCGCGTCAAGTTCGGTTTCCGAAAACACAGACCTCGGAAAGGCAGCCATGACGTCAATCAATGCCTCCTGAACAACAATCAGCCAAGGATACAAATGAGACAGGAACATATCTGACCTCCTTCTTCGACCATGGCCACCAATCTGAATCCTTCCAACCGTCACCCTCGTCTGTCTCTTCAGAACCATCACTATCTGACTCGTCCTCTATCCCTCCATCCAGGATGTCGACTGCATTATCCCCAACACCAAATTCATCTGCAAACATATTATCTTCCGGAATGATATCGTCGAGATCGGATTCTTCTCTCTCCGACATATTATAGCTGTCAGAATCAGAATCAGAACCCACACTATTCGCCGAAGGGTGCCAAGTAGGATAAAACTCCTGCAGCAGGTACTCTTGATCACCCATATCGGACTCAGGACGTTGGGGATACTGTGAAGCCCAGAGATCGTCGTAATCATTGTATATTTGGTGTGGATCATCACCCTCAAGGCGAGGACCTGGGATTGTGTGGAGCAAATTGGAGGAATTGGACGTGAAGCTGCTTTGAAATGTAGTGGGATGGTGATCGAAGTCGGAGGATGGCTCGTGTGCAGGACTTGATGGTTGTGCCGGACTTGAACTCACATGAGTAAAACTCATATCACGGATTCGAGATACATGCTCGGCGCTCTCGTTATGCCGTCGAGCTTCTGACATGCTCATTGTCCGGCCGCGTGCTCGTGGACAGCCCAGGACGCAAACATACGTCTCGAATTTTGTTTCGTTGAAACCTGAGGAAATTTAGTTGTCACCCTGAGATAAGAACAATAGGATCAAACCTCGCAAAGCGATAGGATCCATTTCAGAAGATTCAGCGGGAACGGCACAGCGGGGGTAGAAAGTCGAGTACTCGGCGCTAAGACAGGAGTTGAAGGGACTTGGTCAAAACGTTGGCGCCAAGCTTGAGCGCCGATCACACCGAAATAGGCATATAAAGCCGAGTCTGTACCAGGCAGTGGATTTGACGATGAGATTTACTGTCTTGTTGGGCAGCAAACAAAACGACGAGGAGCAGCAAAAATTTGCTGCGCAGATTACGAAAAACTACAGACACGTGATTCCTGTGTCGGCCACTGGCCGAGCGTCGGGCGGTGTAACCCTCGGACTCTATTTCTCTAACAGTGACACCCAATTTAGGGAGACCTTGGGTCCCAACCAAGCGTGTACCTTGTTCGGTGCTACAGCAGGTAGCGACATCATTAGTGGCGATGCTTATTTGGCGGTTGGATACGGGCTCAATCCTAAGGACATCTGGCGTAGATGCCTCCTCGTCCTCGTTGGTTTCGTCCTCTTGTTCCAAGTGACGCAGCTGATCGCGTTGGAATATTTCCCTGTGAGTGCCGCCTTCGGCATTTGTGATGTTCATAGTATGCTGACGCGGTGCATTAGCAATACGGTGTCAGCTTATCGATCAACATCTTCGCCAAGGAAGACGAGGAAGTGAAAAAGCGCAATGCTCGTCTACAAGAAAGGAAGAAGGAACGCGATCAGCAACGTAGGGCCGGCAAGGTTGATGTTCGGGAACAGGCTCACAAATCGTGAGTGTCTCTCTATTCTTGGGTTTGCTTGTGCCGTGCTGACGTTATTTACAGCGAGACCTTGCGTGCCCACCAGAAAGTCTTCACTTGGGAGAAGCTCAACTACCACGTGCCGGTTCCCGGAGGTACATTACGACTGCTTCATGACGTTTGTGGTTATGTTAAGCCCGGTACTTTGACTGCGTTAATGGGTGCGAGTGGAGCAGGTTAGTCAACCCTCTCGCTCGATCTTACCAAGCAGATGCCTAATTGATGCGCAGGAAAAACGACATGCCTTGATGTCCTTGCCCAGCGCAAGAACATCGGTGTTGTTACAGGCAATGTTCTGGTCGATGGACGTCCTCTCGACTCAGACTTCGCTCGAGGAACCGCTTATGGTAAGTTTCTTCCCAAATAAGGTTTGGTATTGGTATTCACCCATTCCAGCCGAGCAAATGGACGTTCATGAAGGCACGGCCACCGTTCGGGAGGCAATGCGCTTCTCGGCGTATCTTAGGCAGCCGGCGCACGTTTCAAAAGAGGAGAAGGACGCATATGTCGAAGAGATGATCGAACTTCTCGAGCTCCAAGATCTCTCAGAGGCCTTGGTATTCAGCTTGAACGTTGAGGCGAGGAAGCGTCTGACAATCGGCGTTGAGCTCGCAAGTAAACCAGAATTATTGCTCTTCTTGGATGAACCGACTTCTGGTCTTGATGCGCAGAGGTTGGTTTTTTCGCGAGGTTGATTGACATCTGGCTGACCGTACTCGTAGCGCCTGGAACTTGGTTCGCTTCTTGAGGAAGTTGGCCGACCAAGGACAAGCTATTCTCTGTACGATCCATCAACCGTCCTCCCTCTTGTTCGAAAGTTTCGATCGCCTTTTACTCCTTGAGCGAGGTGGAGAAACCGTCTACTTTGGTGATATTGGCCGCGACTCTCGTGTCATCCGAGACTACTTTGGTCGACAGGGTGCACCTTGTCCTCCCAATGTCAACCCCGCAGAATTCATGCTCGAGGCCATCGGTGCTGGTGTTAGCCCCAGGATTGGTAACCGCGATTGGAAGGACCTCTGGTTAGAGTCTCCTGAACACAAGAGGAACTTACAAGAGATCGCAAATATCAAGAGCTCGGCCTTGGCTCATCCGGTCCCAGAGAAGAAGCAAATGAGCACTTGTAAGTTTGTTAGCGATGTATCTGTGGATAAACGCTCACTCTCGTGCCCTCAGATGCGACTTCATTCCTCTACCAGCTCAGGCTTGTCGTCCAGCGAAACAACACGGCTCTCTGGCGGTCACCAGATTACATCTTCACGCGCATCTTCATCTCGTCGTTCATCTCACTGTTCATCTCGCTTTCGTTCTTGCAACTTGGTGACAGCATTCGAGAGTTACAATTCCGGCTGTTCGCGATATTCTGGGTGGTCGTCTTACCTGCTATTGTCATGACGCAGATTGAACCGGCTTTCATTTTCAACCGAAGTACGTCCACGTTCATACTGTCGATGGCTTTCATGACTTATCTTGTGCACAGGGATCTTCATTCGAGAGTCGTCAAGTCGCATATACTCACCCTATGTTTTCGCTATCGCTCAAGTTCTCGGGGAGATGCCCTACAATATCCTTTGTGGTGTCATCTACTGGGCACTGATGGTATACCCCATTGGATTCGGTCAAGGAAGCGCTGGGCTCAATGGGACGGGTTTCCAACTGCTTATCATCATCTTCATGTTGCTCTTCGGAGTGTCCCTTGGTCAGCTTGTTGCTGCCTTGTCTCCCAGCATCCAGGTTGCTGTTCTGTTCAATCCGTTCCTCGGGCTGGTTTTGGCCACTTTCTGTGGTGTTACTCTACCCTATCCGACGATGATCAACTTTTGGAAGAGTTGGTTGTACCAATTAGATCCGTATACCCGTACGTTGGCCGCTATGGTCTCAACCGAACTTCAGTAAGTCGCAGGCTTGGGCTTATAACGTCGAGAGCTGACTCTTTCCCTAGTGGCTTGGTTATTCGGTGCAAGTCAGACGAGTTTGCGATATTTGATCCGCCTTCTAACCAGACATGCTCATCGTGGGGAGAACCATTTGTGAATATCTTCGGAGGCTACATCGACAATCTTAATGCTACCACCGCATGCCGATATTGCCAGTACAGTGTTGGTGACCAGTTCTTCGTCCCGCTGAACATACAGTTTTCGGAGCGCTGGCGTGATGCCTTTATCTTGCTCGCATTTTGTGGTAAGTGATAACATACTACATCAGGTTCTGTTGGCTGATTTACCTCGTCCTCATCCAGTCTTCAACTTCATATGCACAATCAGTAAGTCCTGCTCTCATGATGCACCATCATCAAGCTGATTAGTCCTTCTAGTCGCATCGCGCTTCCTTCGTTATGCCAAACGTTAAACATGAGAACACTGATACCGTATGCATTTGCATTCACTCGCCAAAAATTACGACAGCATTCTTTTGCACACATGCATTTTTATTTCTTTAGATTACAATATGTTTTGAGCCTTAATTGTGCTGTTTATGTACCATATTCTCTCCGGCTCTTAGGTCGATACCTCGGAAATGATAAAGTTATCACGATCCAGTTTTGGAGGTTTGGTAAATATTTACGGACGTACCTAGCTATACGTATCTAGATGGATATTGATCATGAGACGAAGTGCTTAGACACAATTATGAACCCATAGTATATTTCTACCGCAATGACACTGTATTATTTCAGGACTTTGGTGAATGGTGGAACTGTGCAGGCCAGGGGTTAGTATGCTGTCTAAATGGCAAAGGTTTGGATACGCACAATGTCCCGGAGCTGAGCTTGTGCATCGTTATACTGCTTCTCCAGGTATTTCGACTAGGATGGAAAGTTGCAGTCCCGACGTAGCTCGAGGACGTGAGGATCATACCTTTTTATTCAGATTAGATATGTCATCCGTTAACTCCTTTTCTTGACCCTTGAGTTCATCCTCCATCTCCTTGCGGGGGGTCATGAGGAACCTGTCGCCAGTCAATCGAGAAAGTATATATAGGGACGAGTTGAGCATACATCTTCCCTACACCCTTGTATAATTTAACCTCCTTATCCAGTGCGGTAACCTCGTTAATTGTCAGCTGCAATATCCGTCTCTCCCTATCCTTAGCCGCGGTTTGCTGTACGGAGATGTTCAGGGCACGTTGCGATTGCACTGCGGTTTGTTGGATTTGAACGAGGATCTGAGAAAAGGATCGGCGTTTGTATATTGGTTAATGCGAGCCTTAGGAACGAGTGTATACCTTCCGTAGGGTATCGTCGGATAGGGACATGGCGGAGGTGCAGTATTGAGCTTAGCGAGGCGGACCCAAGGAGGTGACGATCGCGCTTGTGACTGTGACCGGACTTACAAACTTTCTCCAGTTTCGCGCCGTCTGCCTTTGGCTTCATCGCGTCGGACTCGACGTTTCTGCACTTCTCCTTCACCAGGTCACATATATTGGAAGAGTATACCGAAACATGGCGTCATTCGAAGACTACGACGAGTTCGGCAACTATATCGGTGGAGACTTGGACTCGGACGACGAGGATGACGTCCCCCAGAACCTGTTCCAGCAACAACAGCCTCAAGCTGTACCCTTAGAGGGGTTCGATGACATGGAAGAAGCGGCAGAACCAGATTCTGCGCTTATGGAGATTGATGAACGTGAGTAGTTGTGGCTTCAGCCAAATCCCAATAAACCCAAAGTTTGACCCGTACAAAAAGCGCCAACACATAATGCTGTCGTCCTGCACGAGGATAAACAATACTATCCCAGTGCTTCGGATGTATACGGGCACGATGTCGAGACACTTGTGCAGGAGGAGGATGCACAACCGCTTACCGAACCTATCATTGCCCCGGTGAAGGTTCGAAAATGGACGGTAGAGGAGAAAGATATGCCAGAAACACGTTTTGACAAAGGGTGCGTCTTCGTGTTGATAATGGTCAATCAGGAACTCAACGTCCGTCAGTTTCTTGCTCAATTTGGCTGGATTCCCCGACATGGTGCGCAATGTCGCTGTTGTTGGGCATCTCCACCACGGAAAAACCGCCCTCCTCGATATGCTTATATACGAGACGCATAAATTGGTCTGGGATGCCGATAAACCGGTGGGTGGATATTTGTTGTCTTGAAATTGTGAGGCATTCTCATCATTTGTTAAGCAACGGTATACTGACACCCACGTTCTCTCGCGAGAACGTCAAATATCTATAAAATCATCTCCAATGTCGTTGGTTCTATCAACCACGAGTGGAAAATCACATTTAGTCCATTTAATTGACACACCGGGACATTCCAATTTTGTAGACGAGGTCGCGTCTGCTATGCGACTTTCTGACGGTATATTATTGGTCGTCGACGTGATAGAAGGGGTGAGTGTCATTTAGCGCCGTGCGCCCGCCCATGCTGATCTCCGACTTCCCCAGTTAATGGTCAATACGGAGGCAATTATACGACATGCTCTCCAGGAGAAGATTAAAATCACGCTCGTCGTGAACAAAATAGACAGGCTCATCCTCGAACTCCGAATAAAGCCTGCAGATGCTTACTATAAAATTAAGCATACAATTGAAGAAATTAATACATTCATTAGGTTAGGCATTTCTTATTGCATTCACAGATCTATTGACGCATGAAACAGTGGTATTAACGACGATCCCGACCTCCGCCTGAGCCCGGAGAACGGCAACGTTGCATTCGCTAGTACCGATATGAATTGGTGCTTCACGTTGAAGTCATTTGCAAAAATGTATGCGGATACCTACGGTACGTCGGCTGTCCCCACACGGCCACGCCTATATTTACTGTTTGGCTATCGATAGGTTCTCTTGATGTGCATGGCTTCGCCCAGCGACTCTGGGGTGACGTATATTTTAATAACGACACTCGGAAGTTCACCAGGAAAGCTGCTGACCCAGAAAGCAACCGGACTTTCGTTCATTTCATTCTTGAGCCCTTGTACAAGCTATACAGCCACGTCCTCAGCGAGGAAACCGACGACTTGCGGGAGACCCTAGGGGGCCTAGGTATCCACCTGAAACCTGTAATGTATAAGATGGACGTCAGGCCGCTACTGAAAGTTGTGCTTGACCAATTCTTTGGACCAGCAACTGGCTTGGTCGACGTAATTGTCGATCATATTCCTTCACCGGTTGCTAATGCCCCGAACAAGGTGAGACTTGCCCTTGCGGTTCGCAGTTCAATTTCTCTAATGCAGATCCAGATTGAGAGCTCATACACCGGGCCGCAAACCTCAGATCTGGCCACAGCAATGAAAGCCTGTGACCCCAATGGTCCGGTTATGGTTCAAGTTACGAAGCTCTATCACACGACAGACGCTCAATCCTTCCGGGCCTTTGGTCGTGTGATGAGCGGTACCTTGAAAAAGGGCATGGACATCAAGGTCTTAGGTGAAGGCTATTCGCCGGAGGACGAGGAAGACATGCTCAAGGTAACCTTGGAGGATATCTGGATTCACCAGTCACGGTAAGGCAAAAGTTTATCAAACTCATTTGTGAATTCACAAGTCTGTGACAGGTATTTCATTCCGGCGGATGAGATCCCAGCTGGCAACCTCGTGCTTCTGGGTGGGGTCGACGCGTCGATCACGAAAACTGCAACCCTTTCTTCTGTGGATATTGAGGACGACCTATATATCTTCCGGCCTATTAAGCATATGACACAGTCCGTGTTGAAGGTGGCTATCGAACCGATAGCGCCTTCGGAACTACCCAAGATGCTGGCTGGGTTGCGAAGCATCAACAAGTCATACCCCCTGGTCGCAACAAAAGTGGAGGAAAGTGGGGAACACGTCCTCATCGGAACTGGAGAATTGTATCTGGACTGTGTCATGCACGATCTCCGACGACTTTTCTCAGAGATTGAGATCAAGGTTTCCGATCCGGTGACTAAGTTCTGTGAAACCGTACTGGAAACGAGTGCGCTAAAGTGCTATGCCGATACGCCCAACAAGAAGTGAGTAATGGCACGCTATGCAAGTAACTACCCTGCTGAGGTTTGATCTAGGAATAAGATTACGATGATTGCGGAACCTCTTGAACGAGGTATTGCGGAAGACATCGAACGTGGGCGGGTTAACATGCGTATGCCCGCAAAAGAACGTGGAAAGTTCTTTGAAGAGAAATACCAGTGGGATCTCCTTGCTTCCCGTTCAATATGGGCATTTGGACCAGATGAGAATGGTCCCAACATTCTCCTCGATGACACGTTGCCATCACAGGTATTTTAATCTCGTATATGCCGATTTAGTACCTCATCCCAGTTTTAGATTGACAAAAAGTTGCTTTTTACTGTGAAAGAACATATCAAGCAGGGTTTCCAGTGGGGTGCACGGGAAGGCCCGCTATGCGACGAACGTAAGCACCGCATCGCGAAGAGGTCCTGGTAGTGACGTCAAACGCTTTTTTTCCAGCCATGCGAAATGTGAAATTTCGGGTACTGGACGCAACACTCGCACAAGAGCCAATATTCCGCGGCGGAGGACAAATTGTCCCCACAGCACGTCGCGTGTGCTATTCGTCGTTCTTGATGGTGAGAAGCATGGGTTGGCTCCGCTAAAATCCCACTAATTCAACTGTTTGAATGATTCACAAGGCAACACCCCGGCTTATGGAACCGATCTATTACGTGGAGGTACAAGCGCCAGCAGATTGTATATCAGCAGTGTACACTGTTCTTGCCCGTCGACGTGGCCACGTCACACAAGATATTCCGAAGGCGGGATCTCCATTGTACACTGTCAAGGCGCTAATTCCGGTGGTTGATGCGAACGGATTTGAGACGGACCTACGGACGGCAACACAAGGACAAGCCTTCTGTCTCCAAGTGTTCGATCACTGGTCCATAGTGCCAGGTAAGAGCTCTACTTTCTGGACGACTAGACGCTTAACGTAGCGTAGGTGATCCCACGGACACGAGTATCAAGCTTCGTCCACTCGAGCCCGCTTCCGGCCAGGCACTGGCAAGAGACCTCGTGCTAAAGACACGCCGTCGCAAAGGGCTCGGCGACCAGATCGCGGTGTCCAAATATTTGGATGATGAGTTTGTGGTGAGTCTTGCCGTTGATAAAGTGTCGTTTTTGTTCTCATCAGGACGTCTTCAGCTTGCGCTTTCGGCCTCGGGGCATGCAGACCTGCTTAGTTGAAGTAATGGGACGTATACGGTACATTAGGCTGGGGAAACAATGTAATGACGCGCTAAGTCTAATTTACGAATGGGGAACGAGAAGCCACGTGAGGGTGGGAGAGTTCTGGAAAATGCCACGTATGCGAATGCGTGTAATGGAGTATTTAGGCAGAGCAGAATTGCCCCGCGTAGTTTTCAGTTTACTGCTCACTAACCACTCCCTCCTTTTATCCTGTTCTATACCTGCCCCGGTCCTTCGTACCAATAATGCGAAGTGTAGCGATCTCTGTCTTGGCTTTCGCAGCGTCAGGCGCGATAGCTCAATCCGAAGAACCAAAGCCCCAGTTCAAGGTTCGTGTCAGACACGTAGCATGAGAATCTACCCAATACTCAACGAATATCTTCGTAGCGCACTGATATCAAGGCGCCCTTTGTCGAACAATTCACAGACGACTGGACAGAGCGATGGACGCCCTCAGAAGCAACAAAGAAGACACCTGTCGGTGGCGAAACCTTCAGCTATGTCGGAAAATGGGAGGTCGAGGACCCCCTCGTTTCCACTATTGAAGGCGACAAGGGTCTCGTTGCGAAGAGCAAGGCTGCCCACCATGCCATCTCTGCTCCATTCTCTAAACCCATTGACTTCAAGACTCAGCCTCTTGTCGTTCAATACGAAGTCAAATATCAGAAAGGCGGCAACTGCGGTGGCGGTTATCTAAAACTCCTCGAGGACGGTTTCCAGACCAGCGGAAAGGAGTTCTCCGATACTACACCATGGGTGGTTATGTTCGGTCCTGACTTGACATGCCCGGGTACAAAGGTGCGCGTCTCAATTTCCCTCATGTGTCGCCCCAACCAACTGACACAACTTCTTTTTCGCATCATAGGTTCACTTCATCTTCCGACACAAGAGTCCTGTGACTGGTGAATTCGAAGAGAAGCACCTCAAGGTTGCACCACGACCAACCATTGAGAAACTCACCAACCTCTACACTCTCGTTGTCCAGTGAGTTTTTAAGTTCAGCATCCTCTTTTAGACGCGTTCCGGTGTCCTAACAAGTGCCGGTTCCGTAGCCCCAACAACACCTACGCCGTCTCATTCAACGGTGAAGTCGATAATACTGGCAGTCTCCTTGAAGACTTCGATCCTGCCGTCAACCCACCCAAAGAAATTGACGACCCCGAGGACAAGAAGCCCTCAGACTGGGTTGACGAGAAGAAGATTACCGATCCCGATGCCACCAAAGTTGGTACCTTTGCTACCCCACATGGCTGATTACTGACGCGATCAATCCGCAGCCTGAAGATTGGGACGAGGATGCTCCTTATGAAATCCCTGATGAGGAAGCTACCAAGCCCGTTGCCTGGCTCGACAACGAACCCAAGACTATCCCTGATCCTGGTAAGCCCGTTCAGCAGCATTGAGGTTAACTTTCCAAACTTAAAATGTTTTAGATGCCACCAAACCCGAGGAATGGGATGACGAAGAGGATGGTGACTGGATTCCCCCCACCATCACGAATCCCAAGTGCATTCCTGGTGAAAGTCCCGGATGCGGTGAATGGAAGCGGTACGTGCGATCCACTCAGCTTTACTCACACCCCAACTGAATGCTTGCGCCAGCCCCAACAAGGCCAATCCAGACTACAAGGGTAAATGGTACGCGCCTCTTATCGACAACCCAGCCTATAAGGGTGAATGGGCTCCTCGCAAGATCCCAAACCCCAACTTCTATGAAGACCTTAACCCCGTCAGGAGCCTCAACAAGATTGTGCGTCATTTTTTTTTTCGGTTGCTACCCTTGCTGACGGCGCAATAGGGTGGCGTTGGTATTGAACTCTGGACCATGACCGAGGATATCCTTTTCGACAACATCTATATCGGTCACTCCGTCGAAGATGCCAAGAAGCTCGCTGCTGAGACTTTCGGTGTGAAGAAACCTATTGAATCCGCCAACGAGAAGAAGGATGAGGCCGCTGATGATGAAGACGACGAGGACAGTGTCAGCTTCAAGGACGATCCTGCTGGCTTCGTCCGCCAGAAAGTTCTCACTTTCGTCGATTCGGCTAAGGTTGACCCCATTGTCGCCGTCAAGACCCACCCAGAGACCGCTGCCGCTTTGGCTGCTGTTTTCTTGACTCTCTTCGGCATGCTCGGCGCTCTCTTTGGTATTGTCGGTGGCCAACAAACACCCGTTTTTACCAAGGTATGACAACTTGACACTTTTCTATCGACACTACTGACCTGTTTCTATCTAGTCCACCAAGAAGACTGATGCACCCACACCCGACGACAAGAAAACTGAGACCGCGCCCGTGGCACCAGCAGGAGACGCGAAGAAGGATGATGGTAAGGTCAAGAAGCGCAAGTAGATGGTCACTTTCATGACCATTGTCTGATACTGCTCCGGGGGGGAGAGGAGGGAGGGAGATGGGATAGACCTACACTCTTACTCTTGTGTGTCCCTGTGGACTCTTTGGTGTCTTACTTTACCGTTTTATCTGCTTGCCCGCGTTCACTGGATACCTTTGACTTTTTGGGACGAGTTGTATTGTGTTTCGGATATCTCATTATCAAAAGCAGCCTAATGCAATATTTCATTTATTTCATGCATATGGAATGTGAGTGAGAATAAATACGATTGACAACGGCAACAAGTGGTGCAGCATTTACAAATAACGTAGGCATTTCAATAGGTGCTGGTGTAGGGCCTTTCTGGTGTTGAGGCGTCGCGGATGGGCTGGTAATCCATGGTGCATTTCTGGTCTCGGATGTCAACAGCCCTCGAAGTCCGTAATTGATATACCTGACCAGGTGAACTGATGCCGGGACCTGGGGCGGTGATAAACTGCAAAGTGGTGGTGGCGGGTACACAAGGGAATGTCGCAATTGCATGACGTATGGTTTCGCCTGCTATTCGGTAGTGATATATACTTGGACTTCCGCAAGGCGCGTAAGCGTTCTTGGGATCGTCGGCGGAGTTGATAGTCAGATGTACGAGACAGGGTAGTTCAAGTGCATTGTCAATCAAAGTATCCTGGTGGGAAGAAAAAAAAGTAAGAACAAAAACGGAAACAAAGGATTTGGTTATGACGTTGGCGGTTTTACGAGGGATTCCGTTCCCTCGGAGGATTAGTTTGGGTAAAAAGCGAGTGCAGGGATAGGGGTGACGGAGGAATGGTTTGAGGATAAAGTATAGGTGCCAGAGGGAATGATGGAGGAAGGATATAGAGGACTAGGGATGAGATGACTTACGACAGCTTCGTATCTCGTCGCTTCGGTACCACTTGTAAGAGCAGTGTTGACAGTTAGTGCGAGTTCTTTCAGGATTATGCATTTCTTGAGGACCTCTCTGTAGTTCTTGGCATGACACCATCGTCCTTCGTGCATGGGTTGAATGCATAATGTTTCAAGGGTCGAGGTGTGTTTTGGAAGGGTATCCACCCAAAATCGACTTGTGATGGTGGCGGGGGATAGTGCGGAGATTTTCTTGAACACGAGGTGACGTAGTTGGGAAGTAGGATGAGCGAAGTTGTCAGAGGTGGTTGGAGCGGGATAGGAAGAGAGGTATTCGAGGAGATCGTCGTCTACTGTATCGACGTGTAGTGATTCGACGAAGATCTTGAATTTCTTGAGGTTGAGCCAGAGGCTTTGGGCTTCGTTACCGACGTCGGATTCGTGAGGATCGCGTTCATCTTGGAGATCAAACAAGTCAGGGTTTGGTCGTGTGAGCGGGTTCAGGTATGTCAAGGACTTCAAGGAGTGCAAATGACGGAATGCATCACCCTCTACGAACGGCCGAAATCCGCATAAAACGAGATGTGTCAAGTGCTGTTGATTCGGTGATGGGGGTGAGCGGAAGAGGTGGTGGATTTTAGGGGGATGAGGACCATAGGTGATCAACCTCGTGTCAATCTCGAGTCGACTGAGACGAGGACTAGCTGCGATCACTTGTGCTATTATATTGATGGTTTGTTCGTTTTCGCTTAGATTGCCATCCGTATGAATGGTAATCTGGTGGAGATTCGAGAGGCGAACAAGGTCGGAGAATAAAGGACAGCCACTCTCCAGCTCGAGGCTGAAGACACGTAGATTCGGGAGATCTGTTAAGTAATCGAGCACCGTCGATATAGTCTGCACAGAATCCGTGTGCTGTACCTTCCATCTAGAGAAATGAAAGGTCACAGATGAGCAATAACGACGTCACTCATTGTCCTGAGATTAAGGGAAGAAAGCACCCGGGAAGACTCACAAGGCAGTGTGCACGTTCTTGAGGGTGGCCAAGGCGGGGCCTAAAAACTCGGAGAACTTCTGCTGAGCTGCTTGAATGGCTTCGGGGGAGGTCCAATTCGTGTCGTCTTCCCATGCATGACCTTCGCTTCGGCTTGGAGGGAACATCGAAAAATGAGGCTTTTCTGCTGGAATTGAGAGAGATCGTAGTGTGATACTCCTCGCGAAGAGGGAAAAGCGCGAGGTCTTGGCAGCAATAGCCCGCAATTGTTCGGGGCATTGAGCTAGAGAAGCCTTCGTGAAATTAATCACGACATGAGAGAGGACTTGGGGTTCTAAAGCACGATTGAACTGCCTGCATGCTAGACGAAGGTTTTTCCTGTTACCACCAAGCTATGGGGAAGGGTTTCAAGGGTTAGTAACCAGAGTTTCGCATGGATCAGAGTGAAGAGCAGGTCGAGGGAGACGCTGATAGCACCAAAGCACGGACGGAAAACCCCAGGGAAACCCTGCACAACTGTTACTCACCTCGTCGCCAATGTGCTGGATGAGCTCTGGAGCCAGAGAAAATATGAGAGAGTGCTTGGGAGGAGGCTGCGAGCCTTCGCGTTTCAACATAAGAACCCGTCGACCAGTTTGGGAGGTGGAAGGTTGCATAAGTTAAGTCAAGCCACAGGCCGGAGACAAAGTGCCAGGCTTAAGTATGGGCAAGACAACATGTAGGTAACATGCGCCGCAACCCAGGTTAAATCGAGTGGTGTATCTGCAGGGCCCATTCGCCCACAGTCCCAGGCTCAGAGAGGACGCCGTAATTCCATCCCACTGACTGAATGGGAAGGCGCGCCGCGTGCCTAACGGTACATGTTGTGCCAAGCTCCTTATCTGCCAGGTGATTTTTTGAGCAAGATTGAAGCTTTTGCAAGTCTTTAAAGGCCGGAACTGAGGTCTCAAGAGTGGCCTTGCGAGTCAATATTACTAGTCTGTGGAGGGTGACGCATCTCTTCATCAACTTCGATGACTCTACCAGAGCTTGTGGATACGCAGCGTCGATGTAGGGTGTAAGACACGGGGATGAGAGGAGACACAGCATAGAGGGCCAAGGTGCGTCTGCGCCAGTGGTGGTACGAAAGTAAGATTGGTTGCGGCCATCAACCGCCGCACGAGCTCAAGAGTCGACGTAAGTGTTCGTCATCCTATGATATTCATACCTTTCTCTCACAAGCCAAGATTCAAGATTAACTTGCCGCAGGGATGTTCATCTCTCATTTGGAAATCCAGAAGAACGCCTGGGGTATAATGTCGCTTTGCCCGGCGCATGGAAAGGCTACCGCGCAAAAAAAAACTCGTCGGTGACGACCACTTTGTTGCACATCTCCCAACCCCTGCTTTGCACTATACATATTGGTTCCTTCGCAGTTGTTGCGAATTTTGTTGAAATGAGCGTTTTCTGCTCTCATCCAAAACGGGTAGGCGTTGTTCACCTTGCCACCCCGCGACGTCACCTTCGTCGGGCTTGCTTATCTTCAGGGCGCAGAAGTACAAAGTACAAGGATATTCTTTGTACTTAGAAATACAACATCCCGCATAGTTAAAAGGTCAGCATGCGCTCGAGAATGACTCGACATTGTGGTGACCATTCCCCCTTCTTTTTTCTGACTCGTTCGCCAATTTTCCTTGGTGCTGGTCACAATTCACTTTCCTTATTCTATTTGGCAAAGTATAATTTTCACACTTTTAGATCATGCAGATATCTCGTCAGCTTTTGGTTGAATGTCTCCCCGGTTTTTTTCGCCGGTATTTTAAACGAGATTCGCCTTGTCTTATCTTTCGCTTACCCTTGGACATTCACGTCGAGCATATTTTTTCCTATCTTCACGTCGAGGATATTATTTGCCTGAGAAGGGTAAGTTCCTGTTAATATTTATGTTGTTTTACTAAAATTTCTTCCAGGTGAACAAAGCCTTCTACTTTCTGACTCATGAACCAGTGATCTGGAAACGCTTTCTCGAGCGCATGAATCTCCCCGTACCCCCCATGCGACCAACATTTCTCTATTCCCACCACGCGACCGACTACGAGATCGAACAAATGGTTACACGAGCCATTTCCTTAGACGATAACTGGAATGCCACCAAACCCTCGATCTACACTCGCAATATCCTTCCAGCGCACCATAAAGTTCAGGATATGTTTATTCTTCCTGGAGGAAAATATCTCGTCGCTTCCGTCCGGGATGACCATGGTTATCGGTATCATATCGTATTGTATGCCCTGGATCACCCCAAGGGTCACCGCGCTATAGCAAGATTCCCTATCGAGGTCAAAGCCTATCACCTCTACGCGAAGTACATGAAGTTCAAGGGGAAAACTGGTATTATGATAACATATGCAACCCGCGCTTTCTCTGACGGTGCGCAACCTGGGTAAGTTTTTCACTTTTGTTGAGTATCTGCGGCTTTAACAAGGATGCCATCAGGTTGGACCCATCGAATTATAGTCACAAAGTCGATGTTGAAGAACCCTACCCAATGGCATACCAGCAAGCAACTTTGTTCATCAGCCTCAATACTCTCGACTCGCTGGTTGACCCGATGGTAGAGCCAGGTTCTGACGCTTTTATCAGTCGAGCCAGCCAAGTTGGCTCGTCCTTTACCGTCATGTTCCAAAGCCAGACCGTCTATCCGGTCGATCATATGTCACTCTTTGAGCTGGAGGGCGAGTGTTGTGTCTTAATGACACAGCAACCGAACCTCATCTCGATTTCCAACTTCGAGAGAGAGAAAACTGTATCCTTGTACCTCAAGCCTATGCAGCAATACGAGGGCTGGGTACGCCTTTATCTCCCTCGACGGTTCCAATTTAACAAACACGACTTTTTAGATTACCAGGATATCTGCCGTCCGTGCATTGCCCTGGCAGCGCGGTCTCTTGGTGATCTGTCATCACCTACACCCCGACCTCGTTCACGAACAAGAGTATAGCTTTCGCCTGTACGCCATCCCTCGGCCCGGATTCGATGTGGAGCAGCATATAATCGAGCCATTCGACATCAATGTTATCCACGATAAATACTTCAGTCATTTCAAAATCTCCGACTACCACTTTAATTTTCCGACTTCCGCTCAAGATCATCCTATCCTTTATGAATCTCGTTGCCCTCCACCTCCTATCTCCGTATTCGGTTACATGGACAGTCCTATGGGGCTCGTTCACTACTCTATCTACCCCGACTTCCACGATTATCCTGCAACCAAGGAAAAATCTGCATATAGACGCTACTTCTACACTCTCCAACATATGTACCATCAAGCGACCCACATCAGTTCACCACACATCACGCACGTCTTACCTGGCGTATATCGATCTCTGACATATACTGCCACTCAAGACAACTACGACTCTCCCACCATGGTTCGTCTAAGACGCTACAGATCGCCACATTGCGAATCCTACCCACCCGATTACCCTGGTGTACGGCCGCCTACATCCGATGACATCACGAGAAAAACAAAGGTTCTCACTCGGACCCGTGGGTTCAAAGATTTCGACGTCTCTGACGAGATTAATGAGATCAACCACTTGGGAGGCGTCAGTGCAGTAGCCTGGGATGAAGGAATCGGACGGTTGTGTATTGCGTCTCAGGATGGCGAAGATATAATGATCCTTGACTTTGCACACATTGTGCAACCTGACCGGCGTTTCGATCAATGGAAGAGGGACCAAGCGATGTTAGGTCAAGAAAGTGACGCTATGGATATATCATAGGTCGCCTCTCCGCTCTTCAAGAACTCTGAACACTACAAATATTAGATTATGCCTTAATGAATCGAACATTCGTCCTCGGACTCCTTGTTTATTTTATCGTTACCTTGCTATTGAGTTGCTCTTCTGTATCGCTATCACTCGTTTCTGCTGTGACTTTTGCTTTGTCTATCGCTGTTATTTGCTCTCAAGATGCTACCTACTAGAACGCCCTTATCTACTAGCAAATATATATATGGTACTTTCCTAATCCTTCCGAGGCCATGTCCTCTTTGCATCTGCTCGAACTGCTTGGAACATACGAACAGCGTCCATGATCTGGCTCCAACTATTCTTGTTATGCGAATTGTGACCTTCAATCCTCTCCAGAAACTGGAAATAATGTTCTATGTATCGTGCAACTTCTAGTGTTTCCTTAATATCCTTGACTCCATGCGTACTTCCTACGGAGAGTGTCCGGAGCTGTGAAAGGGTTGGTGGTCTTGTGACGAAGGGGGATATGACGGAGGTGTTCAAATAGATTTGTAGATAGTTGAGGAGCGGACAGAGTGATGCAAACATCCCGAGGTCTTGTAGAGTCATGGCATCATTCTGCTTCGCCAAAGGGAAGGGGAGGGATAGGTATGTTATCTTTTCCCAGCATGCTGCCACCGCCAGCAGGTCAACACCTGGAAGGGAAAACTTTACTGGTTGCAAATCGAAGTGCTCGAGTTTTGTAAGCTGCATCAGATGACTGACAAGGCCAACTACCCCCTCCGACTGGATATAATCGGATGTATCGGTAATGACGAGCTGCTGTAGTGTTGTGGGCCACCGTTTACAGAGTGTCACAAGGCAGCCTTGAATACTCCCAGGACGATTCAATAAGTTAAGGACACCGTGCTTGTGGTTGGGAGGAGTGGTGCACACGTTTAAACGTGCGAGCCTAGGCGCAGAGAGTTGAAGGAGGAAATCGTTGATGATGTTAACAGGGCATGAGATCCGTAACTCTCTCAAACAATCAAGAGGCGTATCAGATAGATTGACCGGACATGTAGAAAGGGTGATGGAGAGATTCGTCAATTTCGTCATGTGGCTCATCTGCTCAAGGAGACCGTCAGGACAAGGCGCCTCCAGAATTTTGAAGGTGCGAATATTCCTCATCCGGGACACAGGGGAGAGAGCTTCGTGTTCCTGAGGGAACTGGCCGGTAAATTCAAAGGCAAATAGAGCTGGCGCATCGTCAGCTAGTGCCGACAGGAAAAAATAGATCCCTGCACTAGGTACGTCCTTGACACCAGCGATCTGCACAGAGTCGAGGGTAGGCGACAAGCACAGATATAGCCAATGGAGGTCGGTTTCAACAAAGGAGGATATGGCCAGCCGACGAAGGGCAGGCAGCAAAGGCCTTGAGTGCATGTATGCCAGCCGTATACAAGTGGGGGCAGACAGACATTGGGAATCGTCAGCTGCCGAGGTATAGTTAATCTCCCTAACACGTCGGGCATAATAATCGAAGCGAGACCATTCTGCCTCGTCGATCTTTCTAGCGATGCCCTATGCCGGCGTATATCTTAGATTAGCGATCGTGAACAGATGGAGAGATGGTTGGGACCTACATGATACGAACCGGACTTCTGGAATGCTGGAAGAATCCTTAACAGTGGGAGAAGCGAACCAAGTGTAGACCATGCATAATCGAGGACTTGCTCCAGTACATCTTTGCAAACGAAAGCAAGACGTGATAGCTCCTGGGAAGAAGGCGAATACGAGAGCAGGGCATGTTTGAATATATGCCCGAGAATATCATGGTTACCCAAGGCTACAGAGCATACACTTGCTCCTCCGCTGCGGGAGAGAGTTGTTGTAGGCATAACTTTGTGGTCGAGGATCGAATTCCGGACTGCCCCAGATTAGCAGGACGGCCTCGTGGCCCTCGTCCTGCGCACCAACAGACGCCCGCCTTTGACCGCACTAGCTGCTATATGTGACGTCAGGCGTCCTTATTCGCAATTAGATGGCGGATAGATGCCATTTCCCGCAGAACTGCATGGTGGCACGCAGCCTTCGTATTCAAACCTTTTATGCGACGTTGGATCGCCATGAGGTTTGGGGTCATGATCACCTAGAACAAGAGGAAGCGCTTAGTGACTAGTAACTTAGTGCACAATGTGACGACTTGAATATGCGTGCACAAGATGCATACCGTGCTTACCTTCAAGCTTCGAACTTATCAGGAGCAGTGCCCAGGTGCTAGTGCTTCGATCAAGACTCTTCCCCTTGGAAACTGCTGACCAAGCATATGGATCCTTCACGTCCAACCATTTGCTGTAGTTTTTATTATATCCATTTGATTTCTATTGCTATCAGGGTGCTGTCGAATAGAACACCCGTCTTATGCAGGTCTACAGCAAAGAGAGTCGGTCACGTCTTGAGAAGGATCCAAACCAATGCGCTTCGGAACCTGGAAGGACAAACAGCGCCTATAGCGACCCGAGTCTATGGGCGCCACTGGCAGTGCGTTTGGGATGCAAGAGACAACCCAGCAGGTTGACAAGGACGTTGCAAGGGATTCTTCAAGAGCGCAAGTAACAGCGGCCGAGAATCGGCTAGTCAAGCAAAATAGGATTCAACCTCTTGAATATAGAGTGTTCGCTGCTTTACTATACATTGTGCTGTCAAACTTGTATCGGACAGAACTTACCATACCTTTCTCCACGGCAGAGAAGGCAGGAAGTTATGTATTCGCTCTAATCGATTGGAACATGCGAATAACGTCCATGACTTGGCACCAACTAGCCTTATCATGCAAGTCATGACATTCGATGTCGTCGAGAAACCGAAAATAATGATCCAGGTATCGTGCCACTTTGAGCATTTCTTCAATATTTTTGATTTCATTTCTGTTTCCAACGGAAAGAATTCGCAGTTGTGATAACGTTGACGCTCCGGAAACAAACGGCGGTATGATGGAAAGGTCCAGATAGATTTGGAGGTAGTCGAGTAGTGGACAACGTGATGCCAACAGCCCGAGTTCTTGTAGAGTTACCGCGTCATTTCGGTTTTCCATGAGCCAGGGAAAAGACAGGCGCTTTATTTTTGACCAGCGTGCTGTGACCGCAAGGATATCGCTACCTGAAAGGATAAGCGCTCCTTGCCATTGATCTATATCGAACTTCTGGAGCTGGACAAGTTGCTTCAAAAGATCAACGATGTTAGCCGTCTCCTCCGACGGAAGAGAATCAGATGGACCAGCAATACGAAGTTCCCGTAGCATGGGCCAGCGTCTACCGAGAGTCGAAAGGCAATGTCCAACGTTTCGGAGGTGAGTATTCTTGGCATGCTTTGAACCGCCGTACATCTCGAAACACAGGAGTCCAGGTGCAGTGATCTGTAAGAGGACATCGCTGATGATGTCGAATGAACTTGAAATACATAACTCTTGTAAAGAATCGAAGTGTATAACAACCAGATTGGTTGGGGTCGTCAAAAGGTCGATCGAAAGTTTCGTCAGATTCGTCAGGTGGCCTATCTGCTCGAAGAAACCATCGGAACAGGGTTTCGGTTTTATGTCCAGGGTGCGAAGGTTTCCAAATCGCGATAGGGGGAACAGAGCCTCGTCCAAAGATTTTCGGCCCACAACTCGTAAGGAAGATAAAGTTGGTGCATTATCAGCAAGTGCCGACAAGAAGAACCCGATCCATGTAGTGGGAACACTCCTGGGGCTGTAGACACTGACCGAATCCAGTGTAGGCGACAAACACAGATACAGCCAAGGGAGGTCACGTTCTTCGAAGAAAGAAATGGAGAGCTGACGAAGAGCAGGCAAAAAGGCGTTTGGGCGCAGCTGCGCCAGGCGAGTAGAAGCCGAGGCCGACAGACGCAGATCATCCACCTTTGAGATACGCATCGCCCTGACACGTCGGGCATAATAGTCAAAACGGGCCCAATCTCCTTCGCTGATTGCTCCATGAATACCCTGTCAATGCGTATACACGAGATCAGCAGCTCAACCGAATCAAGAGATGATTGCGACGTACATAGTCTGAACCTAAAGCTTTGAATGCCGGAAGGATTTTTAGCAGTGGAAGAAGCGAGCCAAGGGTCAACCAGGTATAATCAAGGACTTTCTCAAGGAAATCTTTGCAGACGAGGGCAATGCGTGATAGCTCCGGAGAAGAGCATGGGCAGGTGTATGAGCAAAGGACGTGGGTGAATATATGCTCGAAAGTGTCAATATTCCCCAAAACTACAGAGCATGCGCTTGCTCCTTGAGTGTGAGTGAGAGGTGTCGTCGACATAACGGAGTTGCAGGCGAGCTTTCGAAGGACGGCGATGCAAGACCTCCAATTTTCCGAACCTATGCGCTTTAAAACAGTTGTGTGAGGGAGACTGAGAAGAGCAAGAAGCGCCTAGAGTCCAATGGGAGACCCCAGCCTTTGTGCACCAACACGTCCACGATGCACAAGACTTTACCTGGAATGTCGAGGAAGGTGTCGAGTGGAACGAAGGCAAGAGGGTGACCTGGGAATAGCTGACCAAGCGGAACTACACGACACGTGGGCAAGTGCTAATTCAAAGTTACTGTACTGTATTGTCCCCAGCTCCGATCAATAGCAACGAACGTTGTGGATTCACCATGAAAGCTTTCGCTAGTCTCTCGTTCTTGGCTTTTTTACAGGCAGCTGCTGGTCACGGCGGTCATGGTCCAAACGAGGGTGAGACCATTCAGCAGTATGCCAGACGGCACGTAAGTCCTAAAAAATTGTTGCATTGCCTGGTCACTAACCGGACTCGTTGTTTATGAAATTAGATGTCGAAGGAGCATCATATGTAAATGCGTGGTCTCGTATTCGCGGAATTATATTCAACAATATCTTCTATAGCGACGCCTTTGACACGCGCAGTTTTTTCCAACTTCACGACTTGAATAGGTCAGTCCGAGAGTTGTCCCAGTTCAACGCCTTCCACCAACGCGTCCTTCAGAGATGGTTTCTGGGACAGAGAAGAAATAGAAGTCGTCTATGGGGTTCATCATGTCATTTCGCAGAAGCAGTCGAAAGTGAGGACTTGTTCACGCATGGGGTTATTATCCTAACTTCTGTCGTTTCCAGGATGAAGCTGAACACCAAAAGAAAGCCGACCATATCGTTAGCACCGTGCTTGAGAAAATTGACCTCAACAAGGACGGAAAAATAACTGCTGACGAGCTGGAGAAGGTTGGCTTAGACGGACTTCCTAACTTTGATGGACTCGACGGCCACCACTACGATGTCGAGAGTGGTACGTTTCTTTTTACTCGCCGTATACCCCTGGTATTGACCCACCTTTCTTAGAATTCTTCCTCCACCACGAAGGTCTGCAAAACGCTCATGCCACTCCCTATAACCCTCACCTGACCCTGTCTCTTCGCAGAGGAATTCCACTCTACACCCGAAACCCAAACCGACGAGTCCTACAACCACCCTGAAGATATTGAACACTTCGGGCATCACGATGCGATTGAGCGTCTAGAGGCAGAACGAGAAGCTAAATTCCGGGGCATATCCGTCGACGAAGTACTCGCCGCACAACATGCAGAGGAACAACAAGCTCAGGCTAACCTTGCTAACCCTCCGAAGCCAAAGATCAACCGTGTAACCCCGCCAGAGAAGGAAGAACCCGCTGTCAAGTTTAAGGATGCATCGTCCGAAGGACGAGCAAAGGCTGAATGGGGGACCGGTGAGGATGGGTATAAAGCCCCTAAAGCCCCTGCAGATAAGATGAGGTGCGTTCATACTCAGTTCACGAGTTGTCGTTGTGAAAGCAAACTAATGTACGCCGCATTTTCCAGGAAAAATCTACCATACAAGGTACGACTTTATTTTTTCTTTCAGTGTTCAGACTGAGGCGCTAATCACTCGTATGCAGTACAAATTCAAGCGCAACTGGGGCGATTTCTAAACGCGGCCGTACATATGCATCTACTCTTGGCTTTTTTGGGTATCTGGATTCTCGAGGCGGTCGATTTAGGAGGAGCAACCCACTACTATCTGCTTTCCTGCGGCATGTATCGTTATCATCTTCTCACTCTTTGGATATCCCACCATACCTTTGTAAACACTGTGACACCGGTGTTGCCGTTCTGGAATCTGGAGATAAGCGTGCTTTCAGATGAAATGCAATTATTACAAGCAGGTAATGTCAGTGTATCAGTTAGGCGTGGGTGGTATATATATTCTCTTGTGCATAATTATATCTATAGCCGTCCATCAAACATGTCGCTCAATAAGCCACTTTCTACGGTCTCCCAGTCGATGTTTCCTCCACTCGCATATACGCTCTCATAAGATGTCATGCTGACACTTGAGAAGAAGGGTGCCAAATCCCGTATGCTCTCTATCTGCTGGATAGCGTTGAGCATTGGTCGTCGCATTGGTCGATCGGTTTTGAACAGAGCTATTTGTGGATCAGGACTCGGAAGGGAGGAATGATTTGCTTTGCTCTCCTGTTGGACATGAAGGTGAGTAATATAGCCTGATCGGCGACAGATGACTCAACGTACTGATATTGGTACACTATTAATGGTTTCCGCAAGCTGATCCATCATGGCTTCCGGGAACCACTCGTTTGGTCGATAGATGGCGTCAACAGTATCCGTTATGAATATCCATTGATGTCTAGGTAGTTGATGAGCATGAGACCATACACATTAAAAAAGCGCCTACACGAGGAATTCTTCAGTTTGCAGGGCAAGCAATAGGTCGAGGCATTTGCTTGCGGCAAGTACCATCTGCAAGTCTTCCGAACCATCTGGAGGTAAGTTCAATAGGACATGTTCAAATATACGATACTGCACATCGTGAGGAGCCAATTCGAACGACAACACCACAGACTTACCAGTTCAGTCAAAAGCACAGGCCAGAAACTCGTTAAGTTGTGCGGTGACAAACGACACAACAACACCCGAATGCATAGGAACACCTCGCTCTGCACGATTGGTGCGGAAACATTGCGAAGGATATCGACCAATTTCTCTTGAATTGTCGGTAATTGAGTCAAGAAGTGATTTTTCTCTCCAGTAAACAGAATGAAGGACAACCGCCGGACGTTCAGCGACCTAAGCAACATTTCGTACTCTTTGTTCGCGAAGATATTTGCTGAGGGAGTGGTAGAGATTTTAGCTACGAGTTGCTAATTAGTACGAGACCGACAAGCACAGTGTGAAACACAGTACCAAGCAGTTCTGGGAGTGCTGTCTTATCGGCGTCAAACAAAACTTTGATGATCGATCTCCACTTTGTCGCGGAATCCATAGTGCAGTTGAAAAAGCGATTATCGTTAAGCAGTTCGGACACAGGGAACTTCCAAGCCTTCAATGTAGTAGGAAGTCGAGTCATCTCGTACAAGATCGCGATAACGGTTTCATCAACGTCCATTGGTCTATGCGGATTAAATACTGGATTAGATGAGGAAGTCCAGGTACCTTACCTTGTTCGACCCTTCATGGCTGGGCTGACGATGTAATATACGATGTTGGTACAGGCGGTCGTTATTTTGTCGTTGTCAACCAAAAATCGCCGCATATTAGGGAGGGCCACACCCGAGATAAATTGATTGACCTACATAGTGTTAGAGATGGGTCTGCAAGTGATACGAAGGCCATCATACCTGGGTGACGAGGTCTGAAGGCACCAGAGTTTTGACATTCTCATTCGACGGTGAGGACGCCACGCTGACGTCAAGTTTCTCGTCCGTTCTTAGTTCTGGGGACTTTGTGAGATTCGCACCAGGCTCGCCACGAGCTGAATTACCACTACGGGGTGCTGGAGAATCTCTCCCATTCGTCAGAGGAATCGTGGGACCTCGACGTAACCAAAAGTTTTGGTCTGAAGAGCGGCCGATGTATGTGACGCATGAGTCCAGCAATTTGCCAAAGTTGTCCTGATAAATCTAGGTGATGCCAATCGCTCCTGATAGATAGACGACCTCATACCTGAAGCTCCTTCCGTATTCGCTTATCCTCAAAGGCGTTGGTTTGTGTAACCTTTTCAGCGAGAACCGATAAGCACCTGGAAACGTTTGAGAATCATGCATCCTGTGACAAAGCATTTATACTAACCGCAAGGCAAAGAAGTTCTGTATCTTGAAGTCCTTGGCAACGGAAGTCATCTCCTTCACCAATTGCAAAAATCGATTCCAGACTTGGATGGCTAGAGGTCCTTCTAACCGCTTCATATATTGCTCCATGAACTTGAACAATACCGCATCAGACCTAATAAGCAAATAAATAACAAAGACGAGCGCACAAACAGGGAACTCACAATTCCGGATTGATAACTTGCCGTTTAGCCTTCTCTGAAGGTCCTGACATCCGTTGGGATATACTTTCACATAGCATATGGATTGCATTTTGAGCACTTGCCATGAGGACGTCAATTAGTTCAAATGACGCGTCCTGTGGGACTGAGAAACCCTGCAAACTGTGAGGACGAGTTACTTTATATCAAAAACATCATACCAAATCGCGGTTCCACCAGTCGATGATAGACTCGAAGACTTCCGCAGATTGAACACGGAAGAGGTGTTCCAACACACGACGACAGCGATTTCTTGTTCTGTTGTATATCAGGAACAGAGACGCATCTTTCGATGTTGGTGTTGAAGGATCGGTCCAATCGAGAGTACTCCAAACCAGGTATAGCACTCGGACGCCATCATGAAGCGTTCTATATCCAATTGAACGAGCCTAAGAAATATAAGCACCAGAAGCAACCTGAAATGCAAACAACCCACTGTGAGCTGCTCTTCTGGTTGTTGTTGGGGTGTTTCCGAGGAAAATACGCCAGAAACATACCCGAACAGACCACTATTCTCCGAAGTTGACTTCTCTATTGTAGCTGTTTCGTCTTCCGCAGAACTAGCCTCCATCGTATGCGCAAGACTCAACAGCACCAAACGTTCCAACCCATTGATGAGCATGACAAAGTCCGCATCTGTGACAGTCAAAGTAATGTCTTGGATATCATTTCCAGACCCAGATCCGGTAGCTTTATGCAACTCTCCCAGCGAGAGAAGCAGTTGCCGACAGAAACAATCGTGTAGTGGGGTGACGACAGGCTGGAGAGCAGGTTGGAATTGCGGGATAGCCATCAGAACGAAATCAATCCAATGTTGTCGGACAGGATGATTTGACGGTGTCGAAATGCCATCAATAAGCGTTTGAACGAGGAGGGGATGTAGCGAATAATGCACAGTGGGTTCTGCAGAACCTTCTGCTGTGCCGTCCCCATTTACATCGGACGGACGTGCAAGAGCGCGAGTTGCCTCGTAAGTTGTCATTGCGGATATTAGGGAGTGAAGTAGGTGAAGCAGCTTATTTTGTAGGTCGAGTCGACGCTTGTGGATTGAGAAAAACAGTTTCGGAACAACACAAAGTTCAATGCTTTCAACAGACGGATATTCAATCTCGCCCCGTGCAACGATTGCTTGTAGGAGATCTATAGTCGTTGACTGGATTTGTGTATTAATGGATTGCATCGAGACGCTCAAGGCGTCAGCCGGTTCCGATTGCAAGAATCTGTGCCAAGAATGAGTACAATTCCTTACAACTCCACGACGGCAGTACCTGAGTAGAATCTCAACAATAACATCAAGATAACTGGCATCCGGCTCCACGAGCCCACCTAGAACGAATAATCAGCCTGTCAGATCGACACCATTATCCCTAGCCACATACTAGAGTCTACCCGTTGAACGAGTCCAGCGTGAGGTGACCTTCTAATATGCGCAGTCCGAGCAGTTTTCGCAAAACCATGCCCGCCAAACTTCGCAATTGCCAAAAGAAGCTCAAGCAAGTGGCTCGTGTACCGTTGATCGAATGGTCGTTCATAAACGAAGCCTGGGATCTCTCGACCTCGAACCTTTGTGACCCAAGGCGCTCGTCGTACCGTTGGGTCTAGAAGGTCGAATAGAAGTGGATCAAGGATACTAACAACATATATGAGTCAGTTATACCAAGGAAGAGATTGTTGTCCTACCGCGAATAAGCTTTCAGGCTGCACCTCATCCAAGTTTCACCAGTGCGTCGTATATAAGGATCGTCGCTTCTCAACGTATCCAACACAGTCATCATCGGCACTTTGAACCGGAACCCTGGAAGTAGATTGTCCTCTAACAGACGTCAGCTCACTATGAGCTCGATTATGATAAGACGAAATACCTGAGAGACGCCAAAGGACACCAAACGCCTCGAACGCGACATGGGTAGCATCAAGTCCAGGCGACGCCAAAGTCTGAGCAAGAACAGACTCGACATGAGAATGTCGAGTAACGCTATCCAGCGCCCATATCAAATTGACTGCTTGAGCATGATAAGGTGCCCATTGAGGATCAAGGTATTTGAGCAACTTCTTCACCGTCTTGGAGATTGTTGTCTTATCGTCAAGTTGCAATCGAGGCTGCAAAAATTCAGAACGGTGTAAAGCCACAGCTAGACCAATTGTCCGGTCGATAATAACGAAACTGGTGGACTGTCAGGGAATGAGCGACGCGATGAAACATGAACTTCGAGCTTCACCTCTTGCTCAAACGTCTGAAGCGCAGCTGACAGCCATAGTGTAGGATCCCACGACACAGTGATGGGAGAAGCCAGTTTGTTCAAAACGTTGTTCATCAGCAAAGAGATTTGGGAGTATGCGTCCCGAGAAAACTTGACTCCCGATCCATCTTCCGATTTGTAAACACACTGCGTGCTCAGTGCCATCAAACCCTCGAATATAGAGGCAATGGGAACCGTAGAAGATCCTTCTGAGGGTGGTGTGATTGACGACGCAAGTCCGTAGAAAGTACAGGCGAACTGGTACGGCCCTTGGGAAATGCGGTTGTTCTGGACTTCTGGCGAGACTTCAGGCGGATGGACGAGTGCGGCAGGGGGGACATGAGATAACAATTCTTCCTGCAGTTTCAGGCATTCTTGTATTGATTTCGAGCTAAGCGATGTCGGATTTGAACGAACGTGCAACTGAAAAACTTGTGAGCTACAGCCAGGAACCTGCGCATATCACGCTTACCTTCACTAACTCTACACAACCCGCGAGGATAACAGGGAGGTGTATTGTCTGGATGTCTTCGTCCTGGGCGAAATTTTGCAGAAGGAACTGGATCATTTCAATGGCCTAACAAAACGTCAATAAAATCATCTCAGAATAAAACCCACTGTGCCTACCTCAGTTTTTGTACCGTCACCAACTACCTCAGCGAAAAACGATGCAAGCAAGCGCTTCCATATCACATACGGTTCAACCGCCTCGTACA